>JAVSBS010011718.1:42177-63860 GCA_033124195.1 Coracias cyanogaster | reverse complement strand
AGATCTTTAATATGCTAACAGTAATGGAAGATCTTCCTTTTTGCTAGTAATAATGTCTCAGCAACTTAATTGCATAAGCTAGGTTTTAAAAAATGTAAATAAATAGCACAAGTAATGAATATTTTGAGACTTCGCTAACCTAGATCTATCGCTGAACTTCAGAAGCAGAGAAAAGCCTGGAAATGGCAGCAGTTAGATGCTTTCCTAATTGGTCATATTAAAATATGCACACTGTCTGAAACGAATGCTTAATAGCTGGTATGCTTTTGCTGGAACTCTCAGGTGCGTACTTCTCATGTACAGCAAGTCTAATGCTTAGCGAAAAATCAGTTGTGAACTGCAGCTCGTGTTTCAGCATTGAATCCTGGTACAGGCTTTTTCAGACTCACTGTTAGGGCTCTGTAATATTTCTTTTTTACTAAAAATTAGTCTTCATTTCCTCTTGCACTCTATATGGCTCTTCACCTCTGAAGAGATTTGCCTCAAGTCCTAAATACTTGGTTTTGGGATTCTCTTCTGTTCAGGAATTCATTCTTTGGTGGGTGTGGGGTTTTTTTTTGAGAGGGGTGGGGGGGAATTGTTTGGTGGTTGTTGTCATATCCATTTGCATCCCCACCTGCTTAGTAGCTAACAGACTGTAAAGCTGGGCTAAAAATAAAGAATTGTTCCTTCTGGGCTGAGTTTCCTGGGCTGGTCTTCAGTTTATTTCACTACTTCAGATACAGAGTGACTTCAGTTGATTATCTGTAGATTTTATCAATGCAATTAAGAATAACATTCCTCTGCCCTCCCTCTCTAGCTGTTAAATGTAATAAATCATCATAAAGTTCTGAAACTTAATGATGGAGAAAGACTGAGTGGCTGAGGTAACTGTAGCTATTAAATGCTCTTTGGTGGTGAAATATAAAATATTTACTGCTAAAGTGATTTAGTGATGAGCTGCTACTTGGATTTTTCTGTCCTGTGTTACCTTGTAGCTATTTCTGTCCTGTAGTTCCTTATGTATATTGATGCCACCTCTGTTGAATTTCAGGTTGTTGATTTTTAGACTTTCACTTTATCAATTTAGATTCTAACTCTTCTTTCCAAGGTGCTTGATAAACTGGCTTGGCATTTCTGTAACTTTTGCTTGTGTGCCTTTTTTCTTCTATCTTGCAAGTAAATTGAAAATAGTAGAACTACATAGAGCTAGACTTCGTGCGAACCTTTGGCTTTATAAGGTATTGATGTTAACTAGCTTTTGGTCATGGTATTCCTACGGCAGCTGTGGTCTGCAGCTCCATTCCTTTCACTTCATGTTTGTTGGGTTATAGCAGTGGGGTTATAGCCCTCAAGAAGTTTAGTCCTTGCTGTGGATAAAGATCACTGTGTTGAAATGATGCAGACTCAGTAGGAGGAGCCTGAATCTGGTCATAGGCAAAGCTATTATAGGTAAATTAGCAGCCAGCAGTACAGTCCTTCAGTTGCAAACACGGTTCCTGATGCCTTTGTTTCTGACATTTATTCTTTGAACATTGGCACACTAATAGATTTATCTGGCAATATTGCTGCCAACATCTTAGTTGTCCCAAAAGGAACTCTTCTGTTAGTGTGAGCATCTTCTTCAACCCCGCTTGTATGCTCCTAATAACATTTTTCTTACTCTTAACGGGAAATGGCAGTTGCAGTGTTGGGGTGTCCTTGTATGTATACAACTTATTACCTTGGTATTGCTCTTCAAAGGGTAGAAAACAGATAATTATAACTCCTTTGTCAATAGGTAATTCAGGTGAATTCAGAAAATAGTGCATGTTTAAAGAAAAGGTTGCATTTGTACAAAGAGTGAGAGAAAATCCAGACCACTCTGATGTGGAGGCACTTCTCCAGTCTGCAGTGAGAGAACCGAACGTATTAAGCAGAAGTAGATGACATCAGTGAGAGGAGACCTAGTGGGGACCTGCAAAGACTGAGTTCCACAGAGGAAGAGAAAGCAGGCTGCACCTGTGCAAGTGTCCTTTTTGCCGTGGAATTTTATGGGAACTCATTCAAATAACTTAATTCTCAAGATCCCCTTGGTCTTGCAATCCTTTTACACTATGTTCTAGTAACAAGCAGCAAAGTGGTCTTGCTCAATTTTCTTTCCTCCTTGTTAGTGTTTCCTGCCTTACTTTGTATGTGAGTGAAACTATTCACAAGGGAATGATACTCACAGAGTTTCCTGAAGGCGTCCACAGAGGAGTCTTTATAAGAATCTTTAGTCAAGTAACAGTTTTTTCATAATTAAAACAATTTTTCAGATTAAAATTCTTGAATGTGAAGATTTTTCTGCATATGAAGAATTTAAAAATAAAACCAGACTTTTTCTTTTCTTTACTCTCACATTCGTAGACTCTCCCTTCCTCTCTCTGATGACTTTTAGCTGTAGTATTTATAAATGATACAGTGGAGTTCTGTAACGTATTTTGAGCACAAAAGCCCGTGTTCAGCAAATTGCTTCAGCTAATACCATATCCAGTTACCTGAACGTTGGAGGTATATTTTGTTGCATTGCCAAAGAAAGCAACTAGTAATACTTCTAAGAACTTTGACTGTAGGATATAAAATATGTGGGGGGTGTTTGTCTATTCTTGGCAGTAGCTTTGGAGTGAAAACCAGATATTAAGAAAATATATATAATTTTTTCAATGTATGTGCCTCTTTTTTCACCACAGGTTTGCAGTTCTTTCATTGCAGTAAAATTCTGTAAATTCTGTTACAAAGCAATTAGCTGTTGCGTAGTCATTAGAAGAAGTTTCAACTACACTTTGGTACTCCTTGAATCTTTTGGATTGTTACATATTGGTACTGCATGCCTCAGCATACAGAACTGTCATGTTTTGACTGACAGCCAGACAAATTAGCACTACTGCAGAAAACATTGATATGATGTAACTGTAGAAGAGTCTGTGCGTTGGATTAACGTTAGCACAGTATGGCTTGATCTAGTGTTTAAATTGGTTCTTTGTGAATAGAGAGGTGTTTCTACTTCAGTCGTGCCTTTTTGTTGTCCATGGATTCGTCATATAGCTGCTTTGAATCAATTTACTGGTCTGTAAAGTGCAATGGTAATGGGGATGCATTTATTCCACAGCTGAGGTCTTAGATTTATGGCAGGCTGAGATTTAAGTGGCAAAGGGAAATGCACTTAGCAAAGAACCCAACTCAATATAAAAGGGAGAGTCCATCAGCAGAGGAAAATTTTGGATTCTAAGGAAACCTGGTACTAGCAGTTAGTTCTTAATGTACCTACAGAATTACACTGTAATTATAAAACAGCAAAACTTGCCACTTTTTAAGTGCATGTATTTTCGATTGAAGATCCTACACCACCAGTAATAAGACTTCACACCATGTGGGACCTCAGTGCTTAGTTTTAACGATAAAACCTCCCAAAGCTTTCTACCTGAGACTTCTAGATAAGTTACAGTCGTACACAGTACTTTAAAGGCAAGGTGAAGCAGCAGGCCCTGTGATGGAGATAGAGCATCCCTGGCAAGGGCAGGGAGGTTCTGTATTGGGTGCTCCTGACACCTAGCTGGGAAGGCTAAACGATTGCAGTGGCACGTGCTAAACAAATTGGAGACAACATCAGTTGAAAGAGAGAGTAGTACAAAGACCATATAGCATTACAGGATAACTCACAATATGAAAATTAACCAAGAAAAGATGAAAAGCAATTTTACAGATGGAATTTCTTTTTCTGTAAACCAAACCAATACCAAGCAACAAATGGTGCCACATACCATAGAGTATGCAGAATATAAAGATGGATCATCCAAAAGTTTTTAAACAGTGTCAGGTCTACCTTTCTGCATGTGATGGGTTTTTATGTACCCAAAGAATAATCGGAGTTCCAATTGAAGCTTAAATTATTCAAAAGGATTGATATTTTTGAAAGAGATTGCTAAAAATCTGTGATTAGCTTTTGGTTTTGTTGCTTTTCTATTCAGATCAATATGAACTTTGACAGCTCACAGTACAAGCTGTCAGGTACTTCTCTTTCTTGCTGGTTTAAGTAGCTTTACATAAACCAAAGATATGGTATGGATTAGTTTGAGGTAGGTGCCCTTTCTGTCAGGTGGCAGATTATCATTTGCTGTTGTTCGTGGTTCAACAAACAAACTTCTGAGGTGAAATGTTTCTGTCGCTAGGACTTCCCCCTCACCTTGTATCACTTGAGTAACATATATTGCCTCTCCTCGTTAACTTTGCCTCACTAGGATTTTTGAGTAGCACAGCAACAGCAGCGCTGCAACTACAGCAGGGAATGATGATAAGACAGATAAGGTGTGGGTCCACATTTCTTCAACTTCTTCAGTGTTTGTTTCTTAGAGTACTCGTTTTTTAACATGAATTAAATAGTATTAAGTTGAATTAAAGCACCTGAAAAAGTTCCTGTGGTGGTAAGTAAAAGCTTCTAGAGTTTAGAGAACATGAGGTGCTACAGAAACCAAGTATAGCTATACTTCCTGTATTTCTTTTAAACCATTCAGAAAGTGAAATCCAGTTCTCTATTGGTCTTTGATATGTTTAAGTGTTACAAAATACTGTTGCTAAAATAAAATTATCTCTGTTTTCTGTCTTAGATTGCAAATAACAAGGTTTTATAGAGTAATTTTTGAGATCGGTTATCCTGAAGATATTTTTGCAGTACATTTGGTATGTCATCTTGAGCCAAACAAATTTGCAAGTGTTAACATTTATCTTTGTAATACAATACACTCACACAGTGTTTTATCCCCCCAGTGTCTATTTAATTTGTTTAGTGAAATTGTACATCGATCTATGCTGTAGCCAGAGAATATTGTATTGCTTGGCTGTCGTTTGTTATATTTCCAACAAAACCAAATTATAGTCTGTCATTTGAATGAAATGACACAATCTGTAGCCAACTTATACTGATTATTTGTTCTTTGTAATGTTAGACCTAAATGGATAAGGAATATACAATTTCTGAAAAATTGTATGTTTTAGGATGTAACCGTTTATCCTCTTATTGAAGATCCTTCTGTAGCTAGGAGAAACATTCCTGGCTTTCTGGTACTCAGACTTACATAGTAGATATTGCCGCCTTCTATGTATGGCAAAGCTTTCTCCTTTTCCTCTCCTCCTTTTCTCCTGAGATCCTGAGTAAATGGTGCCAGCAAACATGCAGTGCAAAATCATGTTACATAAACAATAAGTCTAATATGTGCTGATCAAAATCCACCACAGGAAAAGTAAACCTGCTATAGTCACGCTGTATGTAATCAGATCCACAGGTTTTTGATCTTCTAGCTCTGGCAGATTTGTATTGCAGAAGTTTTAAATTTTCCCCCTGATTTTGTGAACTAAGCTGTGGAAAAAAGAGGGTGGTTGCCCAATTTGCATATATAGAAAGGACCTAGAAAGGTTTTCATTCCAATCTCTGTGTCTGAGATCTTAGCAGTTGTATCTGTCATCTCAGTAATGTTACACCACTCTGATTTCACTTGTCGGTCTCTAGCCCAGTTAGAACACAGTGGCCATTCTCTCCTCAGTCACTGATTTAGATGTTATTTGGGATAAACCACAGTCTAAGTCAGGCACTAACTCAGCTATGTTGAGAGCCTCTCCATTAGTTACAAAGTGCTAACCAAAGAAGGCTCAGTCGTAGATACTTTGCTTTATCTATTCTTGATACTTTACTCATCTCCTGCCATGAGGAGAGCTTTGTCTCCTTTCCCTTATCTGTTATTAAATGACATGTGTAAATCTTTCTTTAAGAAACTTTAGGCCAGAATAAATTTCATCTTATAAAAATCCCTTAGAGATTCTTCCTGTGCTAGTTTTTAAATGGTTCTGGCTTGGTTCCAATGTCTCTGAGCAAAGGTGTTATACAGTAGAAACACCCAGAAATGATAACTGATGCTGAAGTCTTGAGGGATAAATAAGACATTGGTATTCCGTATTTTATAGCTGTTTTACTATTATTAACAATCCTCAACTTGCAATTGGAAAGTCCCACAAGTTATTACATTAACTAAACAGGCACGGTGGATAGATAGTGCGATTTGCATTCAAATATCCTGTAGGCAACAGTTTGTAGGAACAGAGGTACACCTTTGTGCTGAAGTTGCAGTCAAAACAGGCCTTTCCAATGTAAGTAACTATTGCAGAAGAAGTAGTAAGGCAAGTTACTTAATTCATCTTTATAGGTGGTACTTTGTAACTGGAAATTGTGTGGCCTAATTGACATGAAAAACAATTTTACATGTGGATGGGATGAGATTTTTCTGAATGAAGTGATACATATCTTCTGGTAATTCATAGCTAAATGCACTCACCTCAGCTTTCAAAAGCATGCGTAGTTTGATTTTGATTCACAACGAATATGGATGGTTCTTTAGAAAATGAGACTGTTCCAAGTCATCGAATCTTGACACAGAAATACAGCCATCTCCAGTCCAGTGTAAAATAACAGAGCTGTTGGTGAAGGAATAAAAGAAGAGAGTAGTCTTTGCCATCGTAAGGTTGCTTTTTGGTGTGTTGCCATCGTAATTTGAAATGCTGGGAAGAAAACAGGCAGCATCATGCCCCATCATCGATGGTAACCTGTGCGCAGCTGCCGTCTGTCAGTGCATGGGGTGAAGTGTGCATGAACCACTGAGACACAAAATGTTTCCGTCTCCACGTCCCGGCGTTGAACAGCACCACAAAGTGGAGAGAAGATGTGGGTTAATTTTTAGGCTGATGGCAAGATCAGAGAATGAAGCATCACAAATATTTTATACATCTAGTGTATGGAATGCCCCACATACCTCATAACATCATGAAGTGAATTAAATTTTATCGGTACAGTACCCTGTGTTTGCACTTTGAATTCCACTATTAAGGCATGTGCAGAATACAAAAAAATCTGATGTGCGATGTTTAATCTTCTTTTACTTGTTATTTAATTTTGCACACAAATGTACAATGCAATACAACAAATATTAAATGTATATACTAAAACACATGAATTCAAAACCCCATTTATTTTATCAATTGCTTAAGCTCATTTGATCATAAGGGACAGGGAGACCAAACAGCTATAAAAGAGCTCCATTTTCTATCAGCTGAACCAAATCCTCCTTTGATCTGTTAATCCCAAGTTTATAAGGTTAGGAGATAAGCAAGCGTAACTAAATTCCTTTTTCTTTTTGTCCACCTAATAGTCTATGAAGCAAAGCAAACATAATAAGCTTCTTTGCTGCTTTTCAGCCTCTTCTTGCTGAATAATTCAAAAAGTGCATTACAGGTTTTATGAGTACAACTGTACACACAAGCAATGTTCCATGATTTTTTTGCATGCCTCAAATTTGCATATATTATATTTTTATTTTGCATTTCTGACACAGAAGCTGACTGCCTACTCGTTCTTGGCTTTTTATTAGGTCTTTGATGCTTGCTGGAGGAGAAGGCCTCTTTTGTCTCTGATAGCCTTAAGGCAGATCTAGGTTAGCAAGAAAGCCAGAGGTTTCAGGCTTGTTAAATGTCCCAGTAATGGCTGTCTTTACGCATTGAAATACCAGCCTTCTTCTTTATAGGAAAATGAATCACATTACCACCAAGGGAAGGAAAGCCTTTGTTGGAGGAGACTGCTAGTCTGCTACTTAAGAAGGGGATTTAATTTTCCCCTCCAGGCTTTTTGGCCAGCCCACTACAGTTGCCCTTGTGGAACTCTGATATCATAGCATGCGAGGGATAGCAAACAAGAAAGAGCAATTAGCCATTAATCATACTCATATTGCATTGGATGGACAGACCATTTAAAATACTGGATGTGTGCAGTACAGGATTAAGAATAGCCCGTGTGGACAGAGCAGGAATGTGTAGACTTTTATTCTTGCATTTTGGATAAGCATTTCTCGTTTAATTCTTAATGCCACTGAGCTGGAGTAATGCATACTACTTTTTATTAAACCCTTCTCATAAGTTTTAGTGCACAGAGAATTAAACTGATGATTTGTATTGCCCACAAAGTGCCTATTTTTCATTCTCATGAGTTACTTTAAATAAAAATGTAAAAACTGCAGTCTTAATTCTGCGAACACACTTGATTTGAAATAATTTATTACAATGTTGGTTTATATTTCTTATATCTGTTTCGTAAAATAAAGAATTGTTGGTTAAATTACTATGTTGTTGCATGTATAATTAAATATTTATCTAGATAAATATATACTTAGACTTTGTATTTAGTTACATTAGTTTATAAGGAATGAAACTTTTTAAAAAACTAAATGAAAGTGTGTGCATATTCATTGTTCTGTCAAATACTGTTTTGGTAGAAAGCAAAATTAAAGGTTTTTTAATTCATTAACTAACAGCATTAGCATGTGTGCTGGAGATGCATTAGAAAATGTAAGTTTGTCAAGACCTTTTGCATCCAAGATGAATTTATGGGAAAAAAAATACAAACTACTATCAGTAGGCTGAGAATTGACCTGATTACTTCTAGTTCCCAAGTCCTTTAAGTTCCTTGGACTAGTAGATCTCATACTTCCATTTGAAACTGGTCTTTTTATGCTAAATGAGGAAAGTAAGTTAGTTATTCTTTTTCAGACATATACCTTTGGATGAACTTGACATTGGAGTAGTTTTCTTTACCTGAAAAGAAAAAGAAGTAAAGGATCTGTTATTTCATCTCTCAAAGCAGCTTCATTTGAATGCTTGCCCAGACACTTTGATCTAAAAAATATCCTTTGCTTTCTGAGCTGTTGGTTAAGATTTTTGAGATTCAGAGAATTGGTTCCTACCTGTCCTACGATGCTCTTGGATATCTTTGGCAAGTCACTTGAATTAACGTATTGGTTCCCTAACTTTAAAAGAAGAAGAAAAAAATGTAATGACTTCTTAATCTCCATGGAATAATGTTTTCTGGATGTATCATGAAAGAAGTAGATTTAGGGAGAAGTTTAAGTGAAGTTAAGGGAGGAACCTTGTTTTCCACTTGGAAAGTTTCATACTCTTAAAGCACACTCTCCAAATACAGGGAGTAGATAGAAATTTCATAGAAAAGGAAGCAGAAGTTTGGTCCATTATAAGATGATTCCAAAACCTAAGATTTCAAGGAAGTATCTACAGTCATGAAACTCTCAAAGACATATTTGGCATTATTTTTACTATTTGTGTTCAAACTTACTGTCCAAGAAAGCAAAATGAGAGGGGAGTTGTCTCCTTTTAATCCTCCAGTCCTGTGAGCCATTTAAAAGTGAATGCCAGTTCATTTTTATGTAGTGTAGTAATTCAACATTATCTCGCCTGTCCTGGCTAAGCAGAATTCACTGTGTGTCTCCTGAGGTTGGCACAAGGCTGCCTCCATTTTGTGTTCACATGGATGGCTGCCCTTCCTGGGGCCGTGCTGGCTGCCAGACTAAATCTCAACTGGAACGGGCTTGAGCACGTTGTTGACAGGACAAGGGCATGACAAGTGTCTTCCTTCTCAGCTATTGTGCAGTTGTGCGTCTCTGGTTTGCAAGTACCCACGTCTTGTTATAGCAAGAGGAACTTGCTCTTGGATGACCCTGCCATTTTAGACACCTTAGTGCTACTGGCAGTGCTACTGCTGGAAATAGCAAACCAGCAGATTACGTACAACGTCAGACAACGGGGAGCGCCACACTGGCAGGATTGCCATTCCATGAAATAATTGTGGCGTGCTGTATCAAACGCATAATCCCTTTTGCAAATGTATGGCTGACACAAATGCGTTGGGTTTTTTTTAAGTAGTCCCTTTTTGTGTTGTAAAAGATTACAATAAAAATGAGATCTTAAAGTAAGGTTGTAGATCATCTGTATGTGAGTATTCTGATCCTTGATAATTACAGAATTTAGAGCTTACTTGAGGAATGTTCCTGCCTCAGTGGCAGGATTTTGGTCAATTGGTGTGAATTTGGACGCCCAATAGATCACAATACAATAATCTTATTTTTTGTTAAGGATATTTGGCCTGTATTGTGGATTTTTTTTTTTTAATGTACAGCTTTGGTGTGTGTTGCTTTGAATGTTTCCTGATGGAACAGAAACATCTGGTGTCCAGTTCTCTCTTGTGCCTATTCTGTGTGTGAGTGTTTTCTTTTTCAGATGGGGAGGGAGAAAAATCTTAAAGTGTACATTTAATTAAGATATTTGTCTGCTGAAGTCCTTGTAGTATAGTAAATTTTACCTGCCATACTGTAACACACTAATGCTAGTTTTCTTTAACTATTGCATGCTATTATTTATTTTAATTTTCTTTCATTTGAATGTTAGGAAACACTATTTGTTTCTTTAATTTTTGTTTACTTGGTCTTATTTCCCTCATAATTACATTTTTTTACCTGTCTGTAACATTATTCACAATGAAAAACTATACTACTTTCTCCCTTTGCTTAGCTATTTTTTAACAACTTTATTATTTAAAATTCTACACAAATATAGATTATTGAGTTTCCCTCAATATGTTTCTGGTGCGTATTACAAATAAAGTCATTAAAGGCTTTAATTATTACATTTTGCAGAACTTATTACATATTTCCTACTGTTATTTTGATTTAACCTTAACAAAGGAGTGTAAACTATGGTGCAGATTATGTTGGAAGTCATTTTATATGTAGTTTTCCGAGAAAAGTGTGTTAGACAAATGTGTCACTATTTTAATGAATAAATTTACTTGTATGTAAACCTGACCAACGTAGAACTGCGCAGGTTATCTCTAGTAATTTGAAGCCCTTTTGCAAAAAAATTACTAAAGACTTGTTATTGACTTTGAAATCAGAAAGCACTAAAAATGGCTTTTAAGATGGTGTTGAATTGATTATTTAGGTATGTTTGTTTGTTTGTCTAAAGTACTGGTGAGTGGAAAGTGTTGGCCCAGATTTGTAAATAATTTTGAAGAACTCTCCAGCTTACCAAAAACTGATGTGTGAACTCCTTGTTCGTAATTCCCACTTTGCAGCTCCTGATCTGTTACAAAATATTGTTTTTCTGTAAGCTTTGGAGAGTGAGATGGGAGGCAGGTTATTTGAGGAAATTTTTCCTATCAATAAAATGCTCAGTACTAAAAGTGGTTGCACTTGTGGGGAAAAAATTCTTAGCTAATTAGGAATTAGTATCTGTATTAACCTCCAGTCATGGAGCTACAAAAGGTGTGATACCAGTTCACAAATACTCAGGTGAGCCAATTCTTTTTAGAACAGTGAGCTAGTTACAGTAAACCTGTGCTTATATATAACCTGCCTTGTAATAGTATTCCTGAGATAACGATGGTATTAAGGTGATCCAAAATCTGTTTCAGTCGACAAAGAAATTTCTAGAGGTATCAAAGTCTCCTGGATCAGGATCATTGACCATAAACTACAAGTGAAACACATTCAAATAATAATAATAAAAAAAAGTAAACGAAAGGAACTGTTTTCATTTGGAATAATGTTGCAGACAGGTAGAAAAATAAGACTAGGGTAAAAAAAAAATTAAAAATATGTAGCGTTTATTTTATTTTCTTTCATTTCAAACTTAGGCAACAGCTTTGTGATAGGGAACTGAAATAATAAAGCCTAGTAATGATGTAAAAGGATATTGTGAATTATTTTTCAATAAGAATAACATTAACTGTATGACAGTGTACAACCCTTCCCCTACTGTTCTGAAAAACTGCTCACCTGGAGCTATTGCGTGTCATTGCAGAACATGGGTGCTGAGAAGCTGTCACATTATTTAATTTGAATAGGGAAAAAGATAACATCAAAAATATTTGGTTTTTTAAGTAAAGAATAAAATACACATAGTTGCTTGAAATGCTGCAGGATGCATCAAGTTCGGGGCTTGCTAATTTTGACTGTGTGTGTGTTTTCTATCATGTGTCCTCACGTTTTCATATTGAAGAATAAGGGGGGATGTTTAAAGCAGCATTCAAATTGTTCATACTTGTAACATCATAGCGGGTTAAAAACCGCTTCAAATCTTTTGTAGATCAAAAAATCAGAAAATCTGATTTCTGCAATATGTTCCCCATACAGAGAGATATACATATCTCTCTAAATATCAGATGACCTATTTTTGGCATGCTTTAGTTTCATAGTTTAGATAACAGTCTTGGGATACTCTTATACAGTTGGATTGTTGTGCTTCAACTTAAGAACGGCAACAAATCTCTTTCAAAAGGAAAAGGATTTGCAACTGCTGTGTATAGTATATACAGTATTTTTCATATTTATAGTATTTTCATATTTATAGTTGTTTTAACATTAAGGCTAAAATTAATGCTGAGAAAACCTGGATTTTGGTCCCTCAACACAATGAGATTATTCTTTTTTCAATGGGCAAAAAACCACTTGCATTTTCTCTCAACTTTTTTCAGTTTCTGCATAACTTACCTGATAAATGTACGTGGACCTTGTCTCCAGTGAGTCTACCATCCCCTCCTCTTTGTAAAGAGTTCCCAGTCCCTTGCTTTTATATCTGTAATCTTTATGAGAGATGGTGAGTTGTCTTAAAGGAAGTGAAGACGCAGTGAGTCCTCAGTGCCAAAGGCACGTGGGGCATCTGTGACAGAATGGCAAAAGCACTTCCAAAACCTCGTGCTTTGCCTACAAGGATGTCTCCCCTTCCCTTTGTAAGAGGGTTTTCACTCATCCTACATCAAGTCCTGGGGACCATGTGGACATTCCAGTGTATTCTCTTATATGGAGAGTGAACTTCAGGCTCAAGCTTTGTGTTGTTCAGAAACTAGAAAAGATTAATCTTTGTTCCATGGTCTTACAGGAGTTTCCTACAGTGGAGGAACCGTTGGGAGTTCAGTGTGTTAGGGCCAACATCACCTACTAGTGTTGAGGTGAAGAGGAGAGGAGGGGGTTGTTTTCTCACTCTTCTTGCTGCCAAGATACCTCTGTGTCAAAAAAAGCAACCAAAGGAAAATCTTTGAAATGAGTCAGGACTGTAAATACTCAGCAAAGCCCTTTCCGCATACTTCCCCTTGTACCTGTTTGGATACGAGAGAGGCATGCTGAAAAGAGAGCTGTCCTTCAGCAGAACTGAAAGATGTCTTCCAACAGGAACATAACGCTTTTGTGTGCCTCCCTCCCCCTCTGTCTTCCCTTGCAGTATGCAAATATCTTTTTTTCTCTTTTCTTGCACAGCTTGATATGTGATTGGTTCTCTCTTTCAACACAAATGACTGTAGATAGATTTTTCTATTTATATTCGATATCCATGCCTTGGTTCTCAAACAGAGGGAAAACAATATAGTTCTGCCTATAGGAGGTTGAATTTGTAAATATATATTAGTTTGGAAATGCAATGAGAGATAATAAAATATTCAAAAAGCAACCTGCTCTTGTGGGATATTCTTCTGCACAGCCAGGGAGCAGATTAATGACACTACACAGAAAATAAAATAAGATATGCACCATAAAATATAGATTGGAGCAGCAATGTGGAAACTAAAAATCCAGTCCTGGCAGCCTGTGAAACGTGTGTTTTTACAAAGTTTATCAACTTTAAATAGCAACACCCAAAAGCAGTCATTATTTAATTGGGAGATGGGGAATTTTCTATCCCAGGCAGCTAACCACCAGCCACAGGAATTATTCTCTAGATGCGAGCGGTATTGTCCTCCTGGTAAGATTCCCTATTAAGTCCATCTTGGGTGAATTTTGAAGGTGTTTGTTTTTTTCCTCCAGGAAAGCATCTATGAAATATATGGTCAAGAGACTGTGTGTTAGCGTGTGTCCAAAAGGTTGATATTGGTCTTAATTTCCATTTCAGTTTATACTGCAGAACCTAAGCTGCAATCTTTAAGTGCTTTTAGCTAAGAGAATGGAGCGAAAAGCGTCACAAGTGGAGTTAGTTTTGCTGGTCCCCAGCCCTGTGCCTGGGACACTGCACTGCTCTGGTGAACCCGTGGGTTCTCTGCTTTTTCTGTTTGCCAGCTGGCTACTGACCTCTCCGACTGCGACCTTTTCTCTTAGATTCCTACAGGCCGATTTCCAATGGATTATAAAGGTGGGAAATGTGGTGTCGTATCTCAAGCACTTTTTCAGTTTGGTGCAATTTGGCACAAGTCTTCAGCCCGGTTTGTATTTTAGTACCACAGGCAGTAAGAGGTGGCATTTGCAATAGTATGTTACAAACGTGTACGTCCTTTAGGCAGTGCAAATGCACCACTTGGAGTGAAGCTTGCTTGAAATTTCTCAGTAGAAAATACTTCTTAACTCCTGCTGACAACTTCCCCAAAATTCAATAGCTTGGTTTGAAAACTTCCCTTCAAGACGCCTATTTTTAGCTGGCTTTCCCCCCTCTAAAATTTCAGCCAAATTGGGTGTGCTGTTCTGAGAATAGGGGTAGAGAGGGAGATCATTGCACATAAAGAAATAATCACGATCCTGACACTGAAAAATTGACCGACTCCATGATGCCGATCCAGGATGCAAAATGCAGTGGGGAGAATGGTGTTGGTGTTTTGTGTTAGTGATGTGAGATTTAGTATCGCTGTGGACAGTCGCTAAGGTCTGGTGAGTGTAGATGCTTTTGTGAAACCTGCTTATTTTGCAAAGCCAGGCAGAGGCTTCCATTCAATATTATCTGGATCTGCGCTTTCTTTGCAATTGCAGTCCTGCACTGCTGAGGGCCGGGCAGTTTCGTGTCTCAGTGCCTGAACAGAGAGCAGGAGGAAGGGAGGGTGTTTTTCCTGGGCTCCAAATGACACGTCTCTTTGGCCCAGGCCAGGTAGAGGGAGGAAGCAGCACAGTCCAAGAGCAGTAGATTGGGACGCAGATGGGAGAGTCAGAAAAGGACAGAAAAAATAGGTATATATTGAGAAGTTGTTTGAATTATGGTTGTACACCTAAACCTTTGTCTGATGGTCTCCTCTGGAAGAATGTTAGACTTTCCAACTTTTTAACGTAAGGCTTTTTAATGCTCACTCTCTTTATATATGTCTCTGTGGGTAGGTATACACACAAACACACAGCAATACACATAAGCACACAAACTCAATTGATTTAATAAGAGGAAAACAGTGTTTATATATAGTGTTAGAACTAGGTAATAAGTTTTAATAAACTTTTCCTGATTAATTTTTCTAAGTGAGCGGCTTTCTTAAACATAATCCCGAAGCATTTTGGTTTAGTCGATGTATTTTTCAAGGCATATGTAGATTTAAAAACTATTGTTTCTTTTAAACAATCTTAAAGATGTTTTATATAGGGAAAACTAATTATGAATGATTTTAGTCTCGTGTTATCATAGTCTTCTAACTCTTACAAAATCATAACATATTTCAAAGCATAAATCCAAGCATTTTTTCTATAATCCTTTTGAAATTTTCATCTGTTCTCCTAGTGACTTGTCGTCTTCTTCCTTCTTGTGAATACATTTCCTCTGTGCTGTTGTATCAAATAATTCTTTCTGCTGATTGTTTATATATTTAAAGGTATTTAAGAAGGAAGTAAGAACTCTGTAATTCTGATAAAGACCTATCCACGGACTTCTGCTTTTGAGCTTTGGTTCTACTTATGGGTAGATGTAAGCTCTTTCCTCATGCCAAGTAACAGTAAGATCAAAATGAAATTGGCTTGAATGCTAATAGGTATGTGTGGTTTTAAAACTGGAATTGTCTAGTGCATGGTTTCTGGATAATCCCTGGGAGTTCAGAATGTATATGCTTTCTTTGAACTGCGGTACAAATATAGTCCTTTACTTAAGACATTACTGCAAACACCAGTTAAATCAGACGGTGCTAAATCTTGTAGAGCTGCTCAAAAGGGCTCTGTAGCATCAGGATGGGATTTTTCCAAGTGCCAATAGGTGTTACGTACCTAACTCCCACTGAATGAGCGTCTCTTGAGGTGTCTGATGATGGAATGACCCAAACCATTCTGTGACTTCTGCAGATCTTGAGTGGAGGATAAATTCATGAACACAAGAACAATTTACTAAGGGGAGTTGGAATGGAAATGAAACAGATGTTGGCAGAGCAATAAGACATCCCATGAGCTGTGTATCTTTCTGAGGCAGTTCTATAGCTGATATAAATTACGTTAACTTCATTGAGTCAGTTTTAATAGAATGGAGCTATGGCGTCTTACATTCACTGAGGATCTGAAACAATCTTTTTTATTTTTAGTTTACTTTTTGTCAGTGTCATGCTTATGGTGACCCTGTGTGGATTTTGAAAAGACACTGAGACATTTGTGGAAAGCAAACTAGGAAGTTATATATAATAATTTAATAACCTTTATTAATTTATTATATTTCTATAGCATAATAGTAAAACAGTGGTGTAATTTAGTGGTAAATTCTGGTAGGCTGTCTTTATAAAATACTGGCAATTGCTTATATCGGTAACATTGCTAGAAGTATCTGGAAACACCTATATAAAAAGACTTATCTTCCTTCCGAACTAAATATCTATGTCCTCCTGTGGACAAAGTCTTCCACTAATATAGGGCGATGTGTGCCATTTTACTGATGATATAGAAGCATGTTATAAAATGCCATTCTGTCAATATTGGGAATCTTCCTGACGCTTGCAGAGGTTTAGTAGTATCTCCTCATTTGCTTTCACTTACAGCTATACCAACTCATTGTCTTCTTCTAGGGCTTACAGAAGCAGTTGTGCGAACTCATTGTATTTGGTACTATTGCAAGGAGAAAAATTAGTATTGAAATTCTACTGAAACTACTTCTGCTTTGTTGACAACAACAAAACCTAGAATTTATAACTGCAAATATACTGCTACATTAAAATCAAATTCTTGTTCTACTGGAGAAAGCTGCTAGTTGTTTCATGAATCATTTCAGAGCTATTAAATTGTCAAAAAAACCTGCTGCTACTTCTGCAACAATTATGGTAGAAATAAAGAACAAAAAAAATGAAGATTTCAGGGGAAAGAACTTTCTTGGGAACTGGATCTGCGTGTTTAGAGCAGAATTCCTAACATACTAACAGAGTTCAATCTGCAAATATTGAAACAAGAATTTAAATAGGGGACAGGTGGGTCATTTGGTTTCAGTTTGAAAGAAGATGCTTACCTCTTCTACAATTATGTGAAAAATAGCAAACTGCGACCGATAAATTGAATTGGCATTTTTCAGGAGATGGTGGGAAATTCTTCTGGAAAAGATTAACTAACTATATATTAGTTCTGAGAACCCCCTGCCTAACTGTTTACAGAACTGAAGATAAGGTTAATGCTACAACTACTTTCCTTTTGTATTTGTACTGGTATACAGGATCTAATGTTTTTAGGATTCAAGCAACAGCAAATGTGTGTCACATGTAAGATGATCAGCTAAGCAGAATTATTCAAGGGAGCAATCTGTTTAGGAAAAAAAAAAGAGGATAAACTTGGTAGCTAATGAAAAATAAGCTTTGGTTAGTACAGTGATGCTGTAATGGAGATAGTAATAGTAATAATTTTGAGATAAAGTCAGGAAGAGAAGCAGGCTCCTGAATTTTTTGAAGACCCTCTTGTATAGGTTTTTAACTGAGTAGGCAAGGCTATTTCCGTAAAGTATTTATAGATAGGTATTTATAAAGTATCCTGTGTAAAAGTCAAGGGTTAACTGACCTAAATTTTTACCATTAGTAAATCTATAAAGGTTTTTCTGATTTTAAAAGTAGTGTGGATTTATAACTTGGTAACTTGGCCAATCCGTTGTGCAGGTGCCAATACTCAGGGGTTTGCATTCGTGGGCTGGTGTTTGAGATGCTTCTCCATTCTCTCTTTCCACCTGTTTATTTTGGACTCTCCTTTTCTTTGCCTTTTGTTCATGTACCAACAGTGAGCTATGCTAGAGAGAACTACAGCTTGTATGGAATAAATGGAACAGTTCAACCACTTTCATACTGAAAGATGAGAAAGTCTCAATTCCATAGCATATAAGACTGGCCAAAGTGGAAACCCTGCTGGGCAACATATGCATTTTTATGGCTTATTGTCAACCTCCTTTATTCTATACACAAATGGATAAAAGAAGAAGACAGGATTAAAAGATTAGTTATGTCAGTTCCCTTTGGTTCCACTATTTTACTGCTGTTTTATTAAATCAAGCTACTGACCAAATGTCTAGTTTCCCCTTCCTATGTGAAGGGTGTTTCTGCATGCCTTCAATTGATTTTCACACTTTTAAGACTATTCAAATCTTTTAATAGAAAACTCAGGTATGTTTTACGGACTTAAAAAAAATAGAATAAAATGAAGAAATTTGATATTCTAGTCATGCAACATAGCTTACTTGTTTACTTTAATATCCATGTCTCTGCATTAGAAAAGCCTTTTTCTCCACTGGTGTTTTGACTGAGCGCTGCTAGAAGTGATCTCTCCCTGCTTTGCCTACCTGTGTGTCGCAGGTCTGGGAGCTGCTGCCCATCTGTGGACACTTTGCTGTTACGGCACGTTTGGAGATAGAATCATGGAATATCCTGAGTTGGAAGAGACCTACAAGGATAATCAAGTCCAACTCATAATTAAATAAATATTTAAATACGCCTATCCTGTAGCATGATACATCAAAGCAAAACTAATGGCAAATTATAAAATAATTCAAGTTAAGCAGGAACAGTGAGTGTATTGACTGAGCTTACTCACTCGCCTTTGGTAATGGAAGCACCCAGTGTCGTGGCTGTGGTACATCCTGCAGATATACCCTGCAATACATTTGGCAATGTGTGTAAGAACTCCTTCGTTTATAACGGGGTAGGTAACAATAATCCCCGGAACACAGGGTCTGTGTGTTACCGTCCAGTTTTAGCCCTGGTAACACTGATGTCACATTCTGTAATGCAGACCTGAAGCATCTCTATGCATGAATGTGGTGGGTTTGTGGATGCAGAATGTACTTGGAAAGCTTACTTTTGAGAGGTCATTAAAAATATGTCCTATTTCAGTTTTAATATTTTAGAAGTTTACTAACTCGCACCATCTATTGTAACACTTGGATCTTGTAAGTACTGGCACGGTGCAGAGCAGCAGCATTTGATTTGGGGCAAGTGCATACAGTGACTGCCACAAAACTCCGGTGAAATTAAACAAGCAGTTGAGGGCTCTGCACTATCAGAAATCTTGAGCTTTTTGTATACCTCTCTTTTTCGGCAATATTAGGTAGGGAAGGAGTATGGAGAGTGAGCAGGGAGAGCGCTATATAATTGTGTAAGCTCAGCCTTCAGCTGACAAAGGAGATACTGGCTTGTGTGCTTTGCAGTGTAGCCAGCCCTCAGTACTTTCCTGAACATTGCCATGCATTTCTTACCTTATCTGCTTTTCTCCTTGCCTTTTAACTCATCTATACATCCCACTGACTATTCCTGCATAGCATAAGAGTGATTTCTAGCTAGGAATTTCTGACTGCCTCCCTCCTCCATTTCTGAACAATTATTTAGCTTTCTTGGTTATACCACTTACTGTGCCTTGGCATTCACAAAGGCAAAGCAATTAATTCAAAGACCTAAGCACATGCTCTACACTAGAAAAGCTGCTATTATTTGCAATCACTTTATTTGCTGAAAGTAGAAATTCAAATCTCTACAAAGCTCTACTGCAAATAGCATTTACAGACCTTTATGCTTAGCTTATTCTGTCGTTTTAAATGGTATATCTGCATTCAGTGGACACACTGCCTTTTTGTGAATTCAGCAGCAGTACTTTGTCATCCTAAAGAAAATTACTCAAAAGGCTACAGCATGATAGTCATTTATCATTAGTGCTACTGTATGGCATTGTGGATTGTCTTCTATCTTCCTACCACAGAAGTGTCTGCCTTGCTCTCTCATTATTTTATCCCCTTGCTTATAGGCATGGTAGGAAATTAGGATATTTTACTTATAGCTAGTGATGATTGTTATTTTTATTCACAAAAGGCAAGGACTGGGAAGTTATTAAACTTATTCTCTTGAGTGAAAAAGATAATCATCACTTCATCATTTTTCGTGACTAAGATTCCCCATTTGCTTCACAGAATTACTGTAGTTAAAGGAGGACTGTGTTTTGTGGCTTAAATTAGCATGACAATTAAGGAGATTCAGATCAACAACTGCTGATATAGATATGATATGTTTAGTACTATTTTATTCTCATGGAAATGAGTTATTTTTCTGTACAGTGCCCACATATAAGATAAACATAATTCCATACTGGCATATGAATAGCTGTCATTACTATAATGTTCTAAGGAAAAGTACTTTTTCTCTTTGCAGTGGCATATGGCTGGAGGTTTAGGATACAAAAGTACAGCTCTTGAATAGCTTGTACTAAATGAGCTTTTTCAGCTGCTATTTGCAGTATTGTGAATAATCTTGTAGTATGAATAGAAATACCACTCTGTCGTAGTTATCATTAGCTAATCCTTCTCATATATTAACATTTACGTAACAAAATTACATCACCATCTTTGGCTTATGCACTCCATTAACAAACTTGAGTCTAGTTGTCATTCTGTGTAGCTCGGCTTTCATTCAATCATGTTTACAAAAAGAAGGGTCATTTGCATGCCAATCTGAATTAACATGTCATGTAAGTTCCTACTAAACTACCACTAGCAGTGAGACTTAAACCTTGTGCATCAAACCCTCCCAATGGGCACAGTGCATCTGACCACGCATTGTTTGAATTTATAAGTTCTCTTTTTAGTGATTTATTTCCTCAAAATTGGGGACTCCAGTAAAACACACACAACAAAAGGCAGCCCCTCACAACTCTTACCTGTTCACAAATCCTCTCAAGTTACACAATATCCTTGTTTTCTTGCTAAGCTTTGCAGTAAAATACTTTTATTTTTGTTTTTTTCTCTCATTTAAGTTTCTTGTAACTTATTAAATTTTTCAGTTTTACAGTATTGTATATTCCTTCTTTTCTCCCTTTGTTTTGTTCACACATTTTTGAACTCTCCACTGTATCATCTGATGTGAGCAAGTTTGTTTTCCTTGCTTGCCATCTTTTTTGCTGTTTTAAGGTTTTCTTTTAGTCTGGCACAACAAAAAATGAAGAAAATGTAATACCTGGAAATGAAATCAGCATTCAAAAGGAAGTTCAGAGAGTAAGTCAAGTTATGGCACTTTCCTGAAAACTTGCGAGATCTAGGTGCAGGTATTTACAAATGTAAGGTCCAGTTAACCAGGGTCATTCAAATAAACCAGGGGGATTACTCCCATGATTAAATCCTTATCAACATGGATGAAGGATCAAAATGAATAAGGCGTAACTGGACCACAAGTTTGTTATGGGTGAAGTAGTTCATGGAATGCACCCGCAACTGATGTTAAAATGAAAAATGACTGACCACAATGGCTGCTTTCCTAAAGAAAAAAAAGTGGCTTTTAAATTTTTTTTTTTTTTTTTTTGGATAGGTCATACAAGTTTAGAGTATGTTTTTGCTTTGGGTTCGAGTAAAAATAGAACAGCACAGAAATAACAAAGCTGCTGCTGTGGCGTAGAAATAACAGGGAAGACAAGGTGTCCTCAGACCATGTGATTTTATAGGAAATGGATAAGGAATCATACTGGATAAGTGCTTTTACAAGCTGAGGAAATGATGGCAATTACTCTTGCTCAGAGATGATGAAGAAATATCCCCGGATTCTCTGCCATCACAAAACTTCTGTCTTGGTAGGACTTTCACACGAACCATTGCTGTTAGTATCTGTTTGGATAATGTATTTCAGATGAATACAGTCATTAATGGAAATA
>JAVSBS010011718.1:0-32665 GCA_033124195.1 Coracias cyanogaster | reverse complement strand
TGCTGTTTGGTTTTGTTTTTTTTTTAAATCGGACCTTGTATCGTTAATCCTGCAATCTGTTCTTAATCTAAAATTCTTGAATAGTTCTGCCTGGAAAGGGATGGTAGAATTGGGTTGACGAACAATTTTATTTTCCACTTGGGCAAATACAAACTTCTGCAGTTGAACAGACTTTCTGCTCTGTGATACTTTCCCAGTGAACTTTAAAGAGAAAGTTGTAACTGCATGGAATATTCCAATGGTTGTCAAAGGACTAGAGGGCTAAATCATAGGTAAAACCTTACAAGTCAAAATTTTGTTTCATGATAACCACCTCCCCGTTCTCTTTTAGTTATTACAAAATCAAGACTTTGTGGTGGTGGAGTGGGACATTTTTGTGTAAGTTACTGGGAGACTGTTTCTGTTTTACAGTATGGGTTGGAGTACATTAATATACCCCTTTAGAATGCTGGTTGCTCAGTTGGAAAGGTCCACCAGCCCAAGCCATTTTATATGGGAATTACGTTCGTATTTATATTTTTGTTCTCACCTCTCACCTTTTCTTTTTTTTTTTCTTTCTTTTTAAAAATAATTCTCCCTTACTGATGTCCTCGAATAAAGAACTAATTTTAAATGAGTTGTTGCCAGCCTAGGGTCTGGCCTTTATGCTCATTCCTTAACATTAGCCTGAAGGTTTAATTCAAGTTGTATTTAGTGGAATACTTTTGTAGTCCTTCATTTACATGTATGCCAACAAGCTTAAATGCACTGCAACCTTGGAAGAGTTTCAAAGGAAGTAATAATTCCTCTGAAATAGGTCTTTTGAAAGCTTTATCTTGTTCTTTCTCTTTTTGTTAATCTTGGAGCCCCTTAGCATGTCAAAGCAATTTTTCTAATGTCACATCTTCTAGACATTAGCATGAAAGAGCTTTAAAAGATGATTTGAGAAAGAATAAATGTTGAATGAGCATTTATTATAGAGCCGTTTATGCTACATTTGCATTTTGACTATATTTTTGACGTGAAATGTTTGAAAAGCAGGCTAATTCGAAAGTCAATAGTCTCTAAACAATGCATACTACAAGTCTGTTTACACTGAACTGTTTCCTTTGTGCATTAATTTACAAAAATAAGATTTCATTAGGCTTAAGCTGATTTGTTTATAGGGATGAGATTAAACTAGTCTCATTAGTCTTAACATTGAAATGGTATTCCCTTTAGAAATTTGGTAGTGATCAAATGTTTCTCTTTAAGTTACATTCAAAAGAATAGGGAAAAACTCATCAGTCAATTGATATTGATCATTCTGAGCCCTGATTCCTTCCAGTTCAACAATTATGGAAATTAATTACTGAGGAATACCCAGGTCTGGAATGAGAATAACAACACTTACTTATTACAGTACTACAAAGAAAGGGTTTTTTAAAAAAATTTTGAAAACATGGCAGAATGAAATTGTCTGTGCATGGAGTAGCTAACAGACTGAAGTTGTGCATAATTTGAATGATTTTGTTTAACTTTGTGCACAAATACTGGCCAAATAGTGTTTGGAACATTGACAGCAGTAGTTATACGGTACCAGAGTGACACATTGTATATCATCCATGTGGGTGTGTTATCCAAGATATTCTGGAGAAAGTACACAAAATAATTTTGGTTTTCAGGCATCACGATATTCTATATATGCCATTTTTAAAGGCCATGCTATTGGGGCGTTTCTGGAACTACTGCTTTGCAAACAGCTTGCTAATTACAAAATTTGAGGGAAAGTAAAAAAAAAAAGAAGGATGTTTTTTACATTTACAAAATATTAACAAAGAGTAAAAGTATTTTCAAAATTGGTATCTGTAATGGTGGGGGGAAAAGTGATGAGATAAAAATGGGGATGGTGTGAGCACCCAGCAGGCAGTAAAAGAAATCTAAACGAGCTATACCTTCAGACGGCCACCCTCCGTGGCAGGCAGGACTCCTGTCATGGCCCCCCGGTCTGTGATATGATAGGACCTTGGAGAGCTATTGATCTTTAAACTCCAGAAGAGAAATTTCCTCTTCTCTCTAGAGGTCCATAATTGCATCTGTTGTCGCAAGTATTGTCTTTAAAAAATTGTTATGAATATTCATACACATTATTATATTATTTCCAAGAAATACTGATTTAGATGGTGTTTTTAAAGAGAGCCGGTTTTAACCTAATGACAGAATGATTATTATTTCCTGGATTACATTTGTGTTGTAATTTCCGACATGCTCCTGTCACTGAGTCCTCAGTACAGGAAAGACTCAGGGTCTGTATTGATACAATAACAAAAGAAGGTGTAGCATAGAGTAGGGAGGAGGTAAGCATTTAACCATTGCATAAATCCCATAAGGAGCAGTCTTTGATTTAAGTGATGCAGTAGTGAACCCACCTTTTCCTCCTCTTTGCTATGGATTCAACTGTTGTTGCCACCTAGAGAGGAATTGCAATTTTCCCAGCCTAGAAATCTTAAAATAGTGCTAATAACCCATCATTCTGTTGTCAAGAAAGCCCTAATCGTTCTAAGTATGGCTAATGTGCAATTACACAGAAGCTGCCCTCCTTAAACAATCCTTTTTAAGTTCTCACAACATACAGAGGGCAAATCTTGTGGCGCCAAGTTGTAGAGATCAAAAGGCCCTGGTAGTAGCAAAGATTCTGAAGTGCCAATAATATCAGAAAAAGAGGAATCCACAAAAATGAGCACATTCTCCATGGGTGTTCTTCGAAGGTATATTTTTTCATTCCTCTTGAGATACCTGTGTTACTTTTTTTAAAAAAGCTCTGTTGAAATATATATTCTCAGAGCAGCGACTCACTGAAGAAGATTTGGGATACAACTGAAGAAAATCTGGCCTCATGTAGGTATGTATACATCTTCAGGTATAGGGAAGATGTCTGGACTGTTAGATTAGGTGTTTATGTGTATTTACATGGAGAGAGAGAGAGATACACACATGTGTGATACATACAAAAGTGTGTGTGTTTGTGTATTTTTAAACATACACATATAGTTGCCAGTGCTGAGTATCTTATCACAATTATTCTAATACTTGAAGTGACGATCTAATTGAGAGGGGATGTCAGGGAAGGGTTTCAATCTGAAACAGAACAGGCCTTAAATGGATGCCCCACCCCGACTTTTCAGATGGTATTTGCTGTACGGGAGTACATAAAGAACAAGTGAAAGATTCACGCTCTTACTGTTATTCTCGGGCACACACACACACACATAGATACAGGGAAAGAAAAAGAAACTCTTTATTTGTGAACTTTCTGAATAAGGTAAGAGTGTTCTCATAAAAGTAAAATTTTTAAAAGGGAATTGTTGAAAATGGCCTAAGAATAAAACTTTTGAACACTGTCTCCTTTTTTTCCTTGGTATGAATAAAAACTCTAGAAGCTGTAGCCTTTAACCTTTTCAGGTCTTTCTATTCATTTTGTGAAGAGATTTACATGAGAGCTGTTCTTTTTTGTTTGAGTTGTTTGATATAGGTGATGATCATGTAAGTGCAAGGGCCTATCTTTCTCAGGATCTTAAGACCTCAGCACTGAGCTAAAAGCTTGGTCTCAGCAGTGGATAGCAGATGAAAATAACTCCGTCCTCCTTCAAATGTTGTTTCCCTGCAAGTTTTAGCATTTCAGGGCTAATGCTTTACTACTCAGGTGCCTCCAAACCCTAGCCTTCAGCTCAAACTGTAAGAGGTTGTATAGTACCCTGGGCAATCATAAGAGGACAACTACTAGTATAAAGTAGTTGCCTGGGGGCTGAACTTCATCAGTCATCATATTGGTAGACGTCTGAGTCCCTCTTCTCTTTCTATATATGCAAGTGGGGTTTGCCTATGGGTTTAGAGAGACATGAACAGAAACATTCTTTAAATGGCAGACTTCTAGGGAAAGACAAATTCTTAACAGTCCTGTTGTCTGAGTAAATTCTTGCCCTGTGCCTGCCTTTTGGAAACTCTCTCAATCCTGAAGCATAGCAACTCAAGAAGAATGCTTGTAGTTGGAATTTAACATAAAGTCCCAATCACTTCCATATAGTAGAGATTTTGTTGCAACTTTTATATGAATAATAATAGTAGACTAGGCAAATGCCGTCCTTCTAGAAGTCAATGTTAAATAAATAATTAATTCAATTCCATTTACTAGGCCAATTTATTGGTCCTAATGGATTATTTTTTTCAAATTCTGGCTAAACTAGTTTTTCTGCTTGCTGGGTACTTCATCTTGCAGCTTAACCATTTTTTTCTTTGTTTTGTTTTCCAAAACTTATTTCGTGTTACTTCCTGTTCAGCAGAAGGAATTATTGAATGCAATAATTCAATGCAATTTCTGCACCTTTGGGCCACTTCCACCCTCTTAAAATTGTCACTTTTTACTGTGCTATTCTGAGCAAGCCTTGGTGTGGCCTTTGTTAATTTAATCCAGCTTATCTACCCAATAGCTTTACTCTCTTGATCTTTTGTGACCTTCTCCCTATTTTTGTTTTCCTCAGGTAATCCTGCTTAGTTCTATTTTAATTTTGATTTTATAAGATTAATTTTATAAGATTTAATTTTGATTCTATAAGATTTACTTTCTTCAGAAAGATACCTTTCAATACATACATATTTTCAATAGTCAAATGTAAGGTCCCATTCTAGAAATAATTTGCTTCTTTCATGCTACTCATTAGAGTGGTTGCGGTGTTGTTGCATGACTTCTGGTTATTTGTGCAGAGCTTAATACACAAAATATAAATAAACAGCAATTAATATTGACATCTTAATTACTTTCTCATGAGTTATAAAAGAGAGAATATAACAGAAATTCTGCTCCTCTGAGATGGATACTTCAGTGTTTTGAATAAATACTTGGAAAAATGGAATAGTGGCCATGGTCAGGTGAAAGTATTAACTCTACATTTTATATGTTTTCATTTTTTAATTACCACTCTTACAGATTTCTTGCTGAAAAGAAACTCAGCTTTTGGAGAATAAACCAACTCGGTAGGGCAGGTGGTGGTGTATTACAGTGCCCCCTTCTACTTCAATTTAGAAGACTCAGAAAAGTGTGAATTGTCTAGAAGTTTATCAGCTGATTATTTTACAAGGAATAACAGATTTGCTAAGCCTTTACCATTGTGCAAATTTCTGAAAGTTACCACTGCTGGTTAACTCTTCTGCCTAATTGTGTTGTTGGAAGGTGAGGGAACATTACCTATAATGCGGCAAAAGCTGACCCCTGGTAACTGTGCTCTTAGCTAAAACACGCTAAAAAAATTCACCAAGGGCTGCTTTGTCCACTACCCTGAAAATGGAAGAAAAGGGATGAAAAAGAGAGGTGCCCAGGAGATTTTGATCAGATTAGGAGCTCATGGAAAAGGCAGAAATCAGACTTCAGAATCAGTTAATCCCCTTGAAAGTTAAACTGCTCACTGTTTTCTGAGACTGGTTTCTCATTGCTTCTGGCTCCCTGGTTCCTGGCCCAGTAACCTCAGAACCAGAGCAGATCTACTTCTGTTGTTCCTGTTTGATGTTGCTGAACATGTCAAGCTATTCAGATGGAGAGCAATGTCTGAGGGTGGGTTGTTATCAGCAATTGAATAGAATATATAACCTGACCGGGTGTAATGAATTAAATTGTGCATTCACAAGGCAGTTTTAGAGTGACATCAAATAGGATGTACTACACAAAATTATATGCTAGTAATTCTCCCTGCTGACTGTGATCTTTTATGAAAATCTCTTTTTTTTCCATGTCTCTGGGTCCTGGTTAGTCAACTGTTACTTTGATACTTTTGCTGGCATAAACAAAACTTTCATGTTGAATGGCAGTCTGTGTGCTTCCATGGAGAGAATATACACAATGCTGATGTATATCCACTCCCCGTGGCTCCTACATAGTCTCATAAATAGGCATTAAGCCCTGTTTATGCCTATTCTTCCCTGTTCATTGACATGGAATATAAGAATGTGCTGGTCCTGCTATTTTTCTGTGTTGTTATTACACTGAGCAACTCCAAATTTCAACAGTGTGATGAAACTTGTATGTGGAATAGGGCTCCAGGGATGCTGTTTTGTTGACCAGGTGACATTGGCTTTTGGAATGCTGAGGTAGGACACAGATGGGTTTCTATGGAACAAGGCTGGTTCACCCTAGCTTAGTACCTGGCTGCTGGGGGTTTTTTGGGTCCAATTTAACAGAGTTTTGCTCAGTCACTGAATAACTGACTCAGAATTAAGAGGTTAGCCAGAGTTTGTGCTGGTGTAGTTAGTCTTTTTAAGGTGTTAACATCACAAGTTTCATATGCACGTGAAGGTAAAAACTGTTTTCATATAGGACACTGGAACAAACCATGAACCATTCCCAGGCTACTCAGGTCAAAGGTCCCCCAGAGCTCCCTACCACCCAAGATGAGTATTGTTTGGGTCCTGGAGGAGGAGTACCAATTTGCAAGTACCAATAACTGGGACTTGTCTATCCAATTAATAACCAGAAAAAAATTCAAATATAAAGAGGAACTGATAGTGACCCTACTATTAAAGCATTAAACATTTTGAAGTATAAGAGCACTAAGTCAGACTTCACTAAAGCATTTGAAATTAGGACCTCTTTAAAAAAATACAGCAGTTGGAAGGAAAAAAAAAGCTTCAAAGCTGCTTTTTCTCCCCCTTGGAAACCTGCTGGTGTTAGGATAAAATGAATAGAGAAAAGAGAAAGGTTTGCCTTCTAATAAAGCATCTGTTGCCCACTTTGAACATTTCTTACTTCTTTGTGAGTGTGTCTCTTCAGTTATGGCGACTACTGACAATGAAGAACAGAGGTACAGAAAAAGACAATACCTGTTATATAGCCAATATTTCTGATTTCATGTCACTTTGAACAGAATCTTCATTTGACCACATGCTGTGTCCAAAAGGAATTTCTTTGTTGGCTGATCCAAAGATGCCGTAAGATGCTCAAAAAAGTAAACTGCAGGAATCTGTTCAATAAGAAAGATAAAAACAAATCTCACAATTCATTCAGTGCACTGCTATCACTTTTAACTTCAGCCTATTTTGGCATGCTGCATAAAAACTGAATTCAAATGACTTGTGCTCCTTTCCCTTTCTTTTAGTGTTGTTAATTCTGGTCATGGACTATAGATTTCTTTCATCTTGGAAATAAAAGGTAATAAAATAAACAACTTCACATAGATTCAAAATGTGAGAAGGAATAAGAGGTGCACGTACATCACTGGATTGTTTAGAAACCTGTGGACAGTCGTTATTGCCACGGAATTTTAGCTGCTGAAACCATGCTTTGTGAGGGCTACTCTCCACAAAAGATTTGCAGCCTTTCGCAACAGGATGTTCTCAGATTTGGCTGAGGTACTCACCTGAGTGATTCAGCAAAATTTTGGCCAGACCTCGGACATGTTATTTTTCTGTCTTCTGTGAATGTGTACAATTCAAGGCCAAAATGGCAGGAGATTGTATTCTAAGGGCTACCTTCATCTCTTCCCAGCCAGCCCTTGCCTTGCTTGCAATGGATAAAGTCAGGTCATGGCTGGCCATTGAAGCACTAAGAAAAGGCAAAGTAATTAAATAGAATCTGAAAGTTTTACCTAATTCAACTACGTTTAATGAAAAAAAAACAACCCACTTTCATTTTAAATGGATATAAAATATATGAAGTTTTATAAAAATTTGGATCTTTTAGAGAATTCAGTTATTTAGAACAGATAAGGTTGCAAGGATTATTTCCTCTACAATACCTTTTTTTGGTATTAAACTCTCAAAGCTTTCTCCTCCAATTCTTTCCTACTTTAACCTCAAGTCTATTTTAGAATTTGAAGAAAAGCACTTGTAGGTTGTTTTGTGGATTCTTTTTGTGCTTAAAATATGTATGATTTTTATTGTGAATCACACTAGTCATGAATGGAAGAAGGGCACCTCTGGGACTGGGCATAACTCACTTGAGTTGTAAAGCACTCTACTCAGCAAGGGTGTTTTTAATTACTCAGATTTAGTTAATGATACCAATTTCTTATAAACCTGAATTGTAAAGATGCTCTGAGATGCTCATGTAATACAACAGTGAGAGTCTTTAGTGCATGTATGTAATTAGTACAGTTGAATTTTGTTCTGACTACAGTCAGTACTATTAGTCATGTGAACTATTATATTCTATTTTTAAATATTCAGGGTAGTTTTAATTTCTCACTTGCAATGTCTTCAACATAAAAAATGTAGTATGCTTTTGGAAGAAGTTAAGGGAGATTATATAGAATTGACATCAGACACTTTGGTATTTGTGTGAAGCCTTGTGGTGGTAAAGATGCGATAAATGCATGTCTTGCAAATGTTACAAACAATTGGTGTTATATAGATGGGAGCTGAGGTTGAGTTCAACAACAGTGTGGTTCTTACCACAATACAATACCAAGTCAAACGTGCCATCCATCAAGTTTAGCGTCAGAGACAGCACAGGATTTTGCAAGAAATAATCTCATGACATGATCCTACTCTTTGAACTCAATGGGAAAGCTCCTTAGTGTTAATGGAGCAGGGCTGAGTCCCTGCAGAATAACCTGTTCCTACAGAGGAAAGTGTCTCCGTAACCCTTTCTGTAACAGTGGTTGGCTTATAAACAGACTGATGAGGACTTGGATCCCTTCTAATAACAACTTAACTTACTTATTTTATAACGATGTTTTTATAAATTTCTAATCCTTTTTCAATCTCATTCATGCCTCGGACTCAAATTTGTCATTTTGCAGTGGGTTCCATAGATTTAGTAACTGTTTTTTAAAAAAATCTTTCCTTTCATTGGTTTTATATTTATGCCTTTCCTTTTTAATTCACTTTACCTCTGTATGTATTTTAAAAGAGAGCAAACAAGAAAATTCAATTTGTTATTAATATCCTTCATTACTGCCAAATACCTTTTTAGGTCACCTCTCTAATTTCCTCCACAAATAAAACAATTATCTGAGTTCTAAGTAAGTTTAAGTGGGGAAATACCTGTGTCAGATTAAAAAAAATTACTAGGGATCAAAAGAATAGTCTGAAAATAGAGGTTCTAAAATATTTTATATTCTTTCTGATTTGTTTGTTTCTCACTGAGAAGTTAAAATACTAATCGTGGAAGCCCTGGAGTAATGAAGGAGCAATGCATCCACTTCACATAGGTGCTTGAGAAAAGTCTAGAAGATTCTGGCGTCCTGGCTCTTTGAGAAAAGGTGACACAAGCTCTGGAGGCACAGGTTTGTGCATGGCATAGATGTGCAAATCAACTCTGCCCTTCTATAAGCTTCTCTTGACCAGTAGTTTTTTAGTGTGAAGAAGGAGAAACAACCAGGTTCTGCTGTGAGCTGACCAGGCTTGCTCTGCAAGGGGAAGGGTGGCAGGATTTGTGCTGACAGACCATATTACTAACCAGATTTGAGCAAGAGTCACTTCCTTTCACTGTTAAGTTCCATTTCAGATGAGGGCGCAGCAGATACTCTCATTTAATCATTAGCAACTTACCTCTGGGCTGGCCACCCTCTGTCTCATTTGAATTCCTTAGTCCACAGCCGCTGCCAGCTTTCCTGAGGGGTTTACTCTTTGAATTATGCATTCCTTCTCTCAAGTCATCAATAACGTTACTCGGAGCAGATGTATGTTCTGTAATTGATTAGTTATCTCTTCATGGCAAAGAGTAGAGTTTGTGATCGAGCAAGCAAGTTCATAGATTCCCTTGATCAAAGCATCAGAATCTGATTATGCTTCCTATAAAGAACATCCTTTGAAGTGGATCAGCACTCAGGTAATTCAATTATCTTCTTTCTGGAGAATTCATCTTGAAAGGAGGTCGTTTGCTCAGGTACAAAGAGGTGGGAGATGCTGTCTCCATTATGACCCATCTGGTGACTCTATGTCAGCTTTAGAAAAAAAGGACTATGTGAAGATTATTTACTGTATCTGAGAGGTAAAGATGTGATCTTTTATTCTGTAGATTTGAGATGATTTCTCTCAAATGTATCCCATGTTATATTCATCTGCATCTGACCTACACTTCAAAAAAAAATGAACAGTTACTAGGTTAAAACGTAAACTTTTCAGAATGCTATACAAACTGAAATTTTTACCTACATTTGCTTGTCAGCCAATTTGTTAGCTCATATCCTCCTCATAATTCTAGGTGGAAGTCCATTTTTCAAACCAAGCATCACTCCTCTTTTTTTTTTTTTCTCTCCTTTTACATAGGGCTGAAAGTTTCTAGGGGATATCCAGTAATCCAGGAATTATTTAATTTCATTACTGAATTAGATCAATGGTTCTTATTAGGTTCCAAAAGAACTTTAATACAAAGAAATTAAAAGTACTGCTGAGTACTACTTTAAAGCTGAGACCTCCCAAGCAAAGTAATGGGGAAAAGTAAAAGGCACTTTTAATTCCAGCACTTCTAAAAATGAAAATTTTGTTATTTCATTCTTAAACATGAACTTCTTAGTGTCATTTATACTGTAGACACAGATGAAGTTTGCAGCACAGTTCCCCAGTGCAATGGATAGGCCCTTCAGACAAGGCGGTGGTACTGAAATCTTTCTTAGGTTCTCAGTTAAGGACATTGTGGTGCAAAATTGTTCTGTAGCACGAAAGATTTCATCCTGAGACCATCAGGAAGACTCCAAATGGATGGAAGAGAGATTTCCTCAGCTGTAGAGATAGCACAAAAATGTGCTAAACCAGAAAAATTCATTTGTTATTTGTACTTTTACACTACAACACCTCTGCTATAATTTTTCCTTTCTTCCTCTCAGTGGATAGATCGACTAGTAGAAGGAATTTTTAATTTTTTTTTTCTTACCTTTAACATGGGTCTGATGGCTGCAGGATCTGAAAAACGTTGCAGGGTTAAAAGCTACAATGAAGGTGGAGTGAGTGAAAAGAAGTCACATTAAGAAAATGGAAAAGTCAGCGTTTTAAAACAGCTGTAAGAGTAACAGCCTCTTTTTGTGGCATGTGAAATATTTCAGTGGAGCAGGGAAAAAATAGATTTTTTTTTTATTCTTTCTTTTTTCTTTTCTTTCCTCTTTTGGATTTTCTTGGATCAATTCCATGGCCAGAATGATGCCCCGGCTCCTATCTCCGTAACAAACAAAGGGCAACACAACCTGACAAGATCCAGCAGGGAGCTTCCAGTTAGGAGTCTCCACCTCAGTGTTTCCTTTCCTGCCTGTCTTTAGCATTCAGGGTCATGTCTCCCTAGGGCAGAAAAGGGAAAGATGTGAAGGTATCACAACGTTTATAAATAAGTTCTCTTACATATTCTTTGTTATCTCTGGACGCCAGGGAACATATGACAACAATACTTCCTGAAGTGGTGGTATACATGGTATATCTTTGTAGTTCACTTGAATTATGTGAGGTTTTACTTTAGATCTTATACCATTCTCTGCTGGTGGATATTCAGTGGCCCTTGGTAAATCTGTCCATAGCAGAGGACAAGGAGGTCTCCAGATTCAAATGACAAATCCTGCCAAGTACGTGTTTCTAGCCAGAAGGCAGAATGATAAAAATGGAAATAGCTGAAGGAAAATGAAAAATAGCCAGCCTTTGGGAGTGTTAAAGGGAACAGTCTCCTTAGGACCATGTGGCATTTCTGAGAGAATTCTTTAAACCTCTTGCTGTGAAGAAATGCCTTTTTTGTGAAAAGGAAGGCAGGCCCCACAAAAGGACATTGAGGTTTTAATATATCTTCTTTCTTCTCTCTTCAGTTGGTGTCACTTGTGTCTCCTCCTTGCTCTTTAGGCTCCTCCATGTTTGCCTACTTGTGGCCCCTTTGAGATACTTTCTGGGATAAGAAATATTTCTCTGGACGCTTTTGATTGGAACTTTCAAGTAGAGACAAAGGCTTCAGGCTCCTTGCCCAGGCTGGTTTTTTTTTGTACATTAGTTGTATCTCTTTTGTGTGACCTTTGAGACTACCCCAAGCTAATTAACCTTCCATAATTTAATAATCTTCCACGCACACACGCACACACAACCTTTTCGTATTAAAAATATTTCTGAAATTGTGAAATTAGGAAATTCATGTGCAAACTTATTTTGATTCTTCTGTACATCCCTTGGCTCTGCTCTGTAGCCATCTCACCTGTTCTACATTTCTGGTCTCCTGGCGCCATATTTCTAAGTATCCCAAAGTATCTACCACTCTATCTGAATGGTATGATGATTCATTTGCCTAGTGGAATACAGTTACAGCACTCTGTTTCCATAAAGTAAGGGTTGGTTTAGGTATATTTTCAGGATAAAAGGCAATAATTCCTTTCTGCTCTCCAGACAATGATTTGCACTTATGACCAAGGCATTGTGTTACTTGCTAGCTCCATAGTCTATAGTTTAAGACTCACAATAGTCTATAAAAAACAATTGCACTTGATTCTGGTTTTGCATGTCCTTTTTTCTTGGTTAAACTGTATGTATCAACAATAATTCAACTGTAATGTTTTGTTGCATGTTATTCCTTTAAAGAAGTGTAGTGTCTTTTTTAATTCTGATCTTATTGACCAAAGCTGGTCAGCTGACTCTCATGACAGCATTTTTCTCAAAAAGCCCATACTGCGAGAGTTCCACACTTACTGCTGAAGCAAAGTTTTGTTAAGTCTGTTACTTTATTTTTAAGTTCATGGTTGTATGTGATATGAACTCATGGTATTTTGAAGTTGAAAATTAGAATCAGAAAGAAAGAAAGAAAATTACTTAACTGCTGCTTTGCTTCTACTGCTGCTGAAGTAGTAAAGTCCATGTAGTACAATGAAGATGGTAGTACCATTACAGTATGTGTGTGACCATGGAGTTACTCCACTGAAAGCTATGGAACACTGATAAAATGCAGATGTGTGAAAGCTGGAGCAATAGGCAAGCAATGAGGAAGTTAAGTGGATGAGACTGTTGGAATGGAAGCAGAAATCATTAAATATAGGTGTCAGGATTTTGACATGTGACTGTGACTTTAGGCAGTTTTGCAACTATACTGAAAAGAGAAGAAGAGAAACAGCCTATTAAAAGAAAAAGGTTTTCAAACTTTGCAGACCAAAAATGTAAGCCATTCAAACAAATCACTGAAAACACTTCTACAGCTTCCATATGTTGTACTTTTTGAATAGATGTGGTTTGTAGCGGCTTATCAACCGAGAGGCAATGGAGCATCTGGACTGGGCGGTTGGGGAGGTCTGGAGCCCAGCTGGGGTAATGCTGCTCCCTGCCACATCAGCGGGGCTCGAGCCTGTGGGCTCAGGAGCCCTGTCTGATGGGTGAATAACATGGGTGCTTAATTCTCTCTTCTTGTTGTCTCTTTCTCTCTATATATGTCTCTCTCTGTATCTTACACTAACTTTGAGTCATTAGTGGACTGCCTGCTGTAGAGATCTCTGGGCTTTACAAAATCTGGCAGTCGCTCTGTCACTGGAAAGGAGATCTAAATCAAACCACAGCAGAGAAGAAGAAAAATTTCTCTTATGAGAGCTGTCACCTTGCTTTTAAAGATGGCTAGGGTTTGAAGGGGAAAAAAAAAAAAAAGTATTCAGAAAGAATGTATTTGCATAATCCAGCAAACTTTTTCTAACTTGAAATAGTTTATCATTGTACAGGGAGTTTTCTTTTGTCTCTTTGGTCTCTGTGACCTCATATGCAACTCTGGTCTTTCACATCACAGTGTGCACAGTAATCTTAATCCATCCCATCCTTGGGAGACAGTAGAGCCTGGCTTTGATAACTCCTATTAACAGCTTCTGGAATTAAATAATATTATGTTGATATCAATTAAAATGTTATAAATATACATTGGTTTCCAGCTAAATATTGAGACTTGGGTTTTCCAGAATAGGTAGAGCTGTGGCTCTGATAGCAACAGAGTCTCTGTTCTATATTCCATTTAAAAATAATTACTGTGAAGAACTCCTAATTATCTTGAACTCAGCACTGCAGCTGGACTACTGTAAAGATTTGAATTGTATCTCTACTGTGGTGAAATGGGTTTGATCCTGCATAAGAAATTTTGTCAATATCATGTCTGCACCTTTTTGTTGTGAATGTACAAGTTTTCTTGTGACTTTGGTTCCTCACACTGAAATTGCTGCTGTTTCTTTGTTCATTTGTCTCTCTTTATGTGAAGAAGAAAAAAAAAGACTAAGAAACCCACCAGGCTCTGGTGCTAATTTTACTGCTAGAAGTCCCTCTGGCACTACATAGAGTGAGCACCTAACTTGGTTTCTTCCAATTTATGCCGATCAGATCAGTATTAACTGTAATATATATTCTTCTTGATATGAAAATGCTTTTAGCATCTTGATTAGTGCTTTGTCTGTCACAGTGCTGTGTTCACATCGCTGTCAAGTGGCATGTGAAATGAGTCTGTGATCTCTTCTTCCTCTTGTGAATATTCTATATGTAATATGTGCTTCGACTTCTACGAACTTCAGTTGCTTTCTGGAATTAGGAGCTACAGGACATTTCCAATCCAAAATGCTTCATTTCAAAATTAAGTGGTCTGCTAATTAATAAAGCATCCCTTGTGTCCTTTTGAAAAAGTCAGGCTCTAAAAGATGGAGGAAAAGAAAACTCCAGTATGACAGCAATTCCACCCAAGCCGTATGATTAACGTGCTGGGATGGATTCTCAGCTGTGCTGAGTTTGGCCTTTGTGAAGCTGAGCAGAGCCAGAGCGAGCAGTGGCACAGAGCCACCTTTCCAGTCCTTTGATCCTGGGCCAGGCAGGGAAGAACTGGCTGGCTGTGTACTTTAAAGCAAGCTAGGAGGTGTTTTAAACCGTGCAGTTATCATTATGAGGTAGGGACTGCTAACCCAGATTGCTGCCCCTGCCATGGTGGGAGCCTGGGCATTGCTCTCTTCTGCTCCCCAGCTCAGCTTGTGACACCATCACTTGTTACCAGGAATCTGAACTGCATCTTTACAGTTACTGCTCTTAGAAGTAAAAAACCAGCCAAAGTCAGAGACAAAAATATTGCCTGTTATATTCACATATAGCAGGAAATGCCTCTTTCACCAATACATTAATGTTATTCTGGAACAAACCCATTTTTAATTATTCATTTTGATTTTAATGTCTAACTAAATCCATTTTATCAAGGGTTACTATTAATCTTTAATAAAGACTTTATTTAAAAACATTCTATTTACCATTAAGTGTTTATCTTTACAGGTATTTGAGGAAATGACATTTTCATTTTTGGAAAGCATTTGCCTCTTGGAAAAACATGTTTCCTGGATTAGGGTGAAACACTTGTATTTTGGAGAGAAAATGTTTTGCTTGTTTCTTAAGTCTATAAGATGCTACTTCCCCACCAGGATTTTATTTTGTCATAGTTTTGTAGTGATCTTCATTCTGAGAAAATATTCTTACTTCATTGATTGTGTTAATGGATGACATACTCGTGAACTGTTTGAGATGCAGGTGTTTGACAGAAATACCCTTTAAGCTCTTCTACTGTTAGGATGCTATTTTTTTTATTTGAAATTTTCAAACTATTCCATTAAAATTTTTCTTTTCAAAGATAAGAGGTATTTAAAATAGAAGGCTTGCTACTTGCTGCTACCAGAGTGCTCTTTGAACTAGCTTGTCTAGGTTCTTCCGTTAGGATGAGACCTTTATGGAAGGAGGGACAGGTGATCCTGTGTATCTGCCCAGTGTGTGGTTTCTGAAACATCTGCTGGTGGCTCTGTTGGAGATAGAGCAGTGGGGGGACGGGGAAGAGGAGAGGGAGCACTCCTCTGGAAAACCTGCTTTTTCTCTTCTGTTTATATTAAAATCTTATTCTGAACATCTTCAGGTTGCTTTAGTTCTGAAATTTCTGGCTTTCTCTAGCTGGTATTAGTGAGTTGTTCTGCCCTCACACTAACCAGTTCTGAAGCAGCTTTAGCCTGAGCCTTATCCTGTTCCTTCTCCTAGAGAAAATAGCTTTTCATTGTCAACAAAAACCATCAGAGTGTATTCACAAGGGAGCAGCATCCGTTGCATGACTGGAAGCCCCTTCATGCCTTTTCTTCTCTATTCCCATCACTATTTTAGCAAAGTGGACCAACATTTTTCCTCTGATTTTTTTTTTTTTCTTTTTTTTTTTTTTTTAAATAAGCTTCTGGTGGGAAACCATAAAGGGCCTAATTCTGGTATCAGGGTTTGAGGATACTTGGAACTTAAGAGAATCAAGACCTTAGAAGAATTACTTCTCATAATAGTGGTTTAAGCTGACCTAGAATATTTCCCAAAGAAAGTCTTTCCTGTGAGATATTAAACTAGCAAGATGTGTTAAACTTGTGTGTCACGCTTTGAAAACTTGAGAGTTTAGAAGTGGGAAGCTCTCTAAATTCACAAGAAAGATGAAAAAGGAGAGAAACAGAGGAACAAGAGGGGAAGGACAATGTAAGGCAGTTTTTCCTAACCCTCTGTGACCAAGGCAGGCTCTCTCTGACAGCCTGTCAGAGAGATAGAAACAGTTGGCAGCTATTTTACTCAGGTGAGTAAGATTTCAAAAATAGGAAAAATAATGAAGGGCTACACTTTAAAGGTTTCTTCCTTAAGGAAGCTTTCCAAGCTGCTGTTCTACCAGCTACATTCCGGTACATAAACCAAAGTAGCTTGTAGTCTCGAAAGTTTTCTCTGACACATCTTTCTAGAAATCTTCAACTCCAAAGTGTAAATCTGTAAGTATCTTTACAATGTAAAATTGAGTAGCTGCGTACTACTTGGAACTTTTCATGTGTTATAAGGAAGTAATTAATTTCTCTTCGAGCAAATTCCAAAATCATATTAATCTTGGACAGCAGAATGAATTTTGCTCATGTACTACTACATCAGGTATCTTGGATGGATATTTATTTGTTGTTATTATATATGTAATCTTTTGGGTGCCTTAGAGAATAGGAACAGCAGGTATACTGCAGTGGGAAAGAGAGACACACAGGCTTTTCAAGTCATACTCACTTGTGTGCAGCATGGCACTGCTCTTTCCTGCAGCATGGCACTTTTTGGGCACAACAGGCTGGCATGCAGCAGTTGCAGACCAGGAGAGAAGCAGCAAAGCTGTGCTATCACAGGGCAAGTGCTCGTCAGAAGTGTCCTTCCTCCCAGCATCCTTCCTCGCACAGTAAATGCTCCTCCCACAATTAAACACCCCACTTTCTGTCCATTATATGAGTCAATGCATCAGGGTCGCACTGAGATGGGAGGATCAGCCACACAGTGTTGTCATCCCTAAGTACTGAAAATTAATGGCATTTCAAATAAATGTAGAACTTTTTCTGGTTTGTGGGCTTGTAGGGTATATTTGAAACTGCAAAGGCTTAAAACTTTCCTCCTTTTTTGATTCTTCTGTTATTAACTGGCTCCAGATGTTGCAACTATAAGAAAATAAGTACTGGGAGAGTAGTAACTATATCGTTCATGTAGCAACATTGCAAAGAGCAATCTGAAGATGCTCATAGTCATTCCTTCTTCAAGAGGAAACATTGAAGGTGATTAGGTGTAGCTGAGCAAATAAACGTTTGAGAAGCAAAATGTGGCCATGTAGGGTAATGAAAGATAGTTTGGTGTTTCTCTGTGGCCACTAACTACAGAAGGATCATCAGATTAAACGAGAGTTAAAGGAAGGTTAGTATCTCATTTATTTTCTGCTTCAACACCATGTAGGAAGTTGCTTAAGGGACCCTTTACAGAATGCATCTTTGAAAGGCCAAAGTTTACTCCTGTAAAAAGGAGAAAATTCTCTAGAATAATTTGCACATATGATAAATAGACTCAAACTCTTGCAAACTTTGCAAGATCTGAGGAGTTTTATCTGTATGAAACAGCATATTGATGGCTGTGCACTGGCTAATGTGGGCTCTACTAATGCATGTGAATAGACATGCTTGTAGCAAAATGTTTAAAGCATAGAGGTTAAAAAAGATGTCATTAGAGTGATGGATCCTCCAGAAAACACTCCCTTTGAGAAACTGTGTCAGAGTATATATTCTTCTCTATAAATTGTACGAGTTTGTGGTTTAGATAAGCTAGAAGGAAATTGGATATTAGAACTGGGTTTGCTTCCTCGACTGTGAGAAATCTTGGCTTCCTAGCAAAATTCCAGACAGTATGTGAAAAGTATGAGGAAATCAACATATTGGGTCATGGCAGCACACTGTATTTGTGCATTTAATGCTTCCTTTTTGACTATCTTATTAATATGGCTGGGTTTTGTCTGATTGCCACACTGATGTTTGAGAACATGCACAGACTAACATATATTGAATTCTTCTTGAAGCATTTTGGAAAATCCAGGATATAAATTAGTTCATTGCAAACTGCTGAGGTAAGCAGTGCTTCAAATGCAAATCCCTCCTGATGCTGAGGATGACAATCGCATTCACTAACATGCAGGTGTAGCTGTACTTGGAGAGATTATGATACAAGACAAAACAGAATTGTAGTGAATTAAAACAGCCTTATCTGTTTGGGCTGATTTTTGGGCTTAGAAATTTTTTCTTCTTTGCAAGGAGAACAAATCTACATTTATTTTCAGGCAGTTCAGAAGTTGCCCCAAGAATCCTGGCTCACATTCCCAAGCACTGTAACCTTCTCTGTATGCGAAGGGTGCCGAAGGGGCAAGGCAGTGCTGCAGGAGCTGCGTGGGAAGCGCCGGGCAAACGGCTGTGGGACAGCCGCCCCAGGAGCAGCGCTCCCACTGCCAGCCCTGCCCCGCGACACACCGGCTGCCAGCTGTGCTGCCCTGGCAGTTATGCACTCTTTATATGCTATCAAAAATCAACTTCCAGTTAAGGCTGTGCTTACGCCACCTAACTCTTACTCACAGAATCTGGGGCACATTAAACACAGGTCTCTGAGATGAAAGGCCAGCCGAGAACTAGCCATTCTCCCATCAAATGCTTTCAGTCAGTCAATCTCTAATGAGAAACACTAAGAAACATGTTTCCAGCTCTTCTCTGGGTTTGGCCAACTTCTAAAACACAGTTAATTGTCTACATGTGTGTTATTCACTTGAAACTGTCAAGAAAACAGTTGATCTGGCTGGATTTAAAAGTTAGCTCTGATTCTGTCAACCACGTTACTCTAGTTTAAGCTGGAGGTTAAATTCCATTGATATTTTAGGTGCATATTCTACAATGCACAAAGGAAAACTAAGGCATTTCATTCAGTTCAAGACCCCATTGGGTTAATGAAATGTTCTTAAAATAAACAGCTCACTGTCGTATTTGCTAGCTGAGTAATCAACATAATGATATGTTTTGAGAATATAGCCTGTGAATAAGTGGGCAGAGTTGACAATACTTCAGTAGGTAAAATGATTCCTGCCTATTTGTATAATTTTAAAAAAAATTTAAATGCTCTTTAATGCATTTGAAAGAGAAAAGGTGTCTTTTGTTAACAGCAAATTTTAAACCTTTCCCACTGTTAGAAAAAAAGTTGTTTTTAATATGCATTATATCGTATTACAAGTCAATTTTTATTTAGCAACAAGAAGGAAGTTCTTAAAATGAATACATTATCCATTGTCACAAATTAAAATCATGACTTCTGCCTGCCTTAGCATCTGACTGTTAACGGATTTCTAAAGATAAGCTTTAACTTAAATTCTGGGAGCTTTTTCCTTTTATTAAATTATTTTGCATTGTCCAAAGTGAATAAATACAATAGGAATGTATATAACCTCAATTAAAATTGGATGCTAGCCAATCTGGTTTTGTTTGATAGCTTAAGGGACATTTTATGTGCTTTCTTGTTGCCCATACTTTTCATATGCACCAAGGCTGCTTTTTGCCTGCTGGGACTGAAGTTTTGGAGAGGAATAAAACAGTCTTGTCCTTGCTATTTACTTTAAAGAAGAAAGCTACATGGAGGCTCTGATATTTTTGGTAGGCACATGTGGAACAAACGTGTGTAATTGTATGACTGATCCAGCAGATTGTTTGGCTGTGTATCGTGGTATGCCATTTAGGGGAACAATCAAGTATGAAACAAACTCAAGTATGTGTGAAAATTCTGTAGAGCAAAAGAAACTTTATGTATGAAAATGCCCTACAAACATACCCCATGTGTAATTATGCAGACTATTGCATGCATCTCTATAATGCGCTCGTTTTACCTTTAGTCTAGTCCAATCTGCTATATCCATGAGAATGTACAGACAAAAAATCCATTGGTCATTTGCCAGTTGTCTTAAGGTGATGAAGTGGTGAATACAGTCCAAGTAGATGGAATATCACCCCTGGGTTGCATCGGACTGTAGCAACGTGATGTATTGTGTGTCTAGCGACCTTCAGTTATTCTCACTTTCATTATAAACTGGAAATTCTTGGGATAAATTAAACACCCCAGAGGTGTTTGGCATACATAAAGCATTTGTTTTCTTTTTACCTTTTTTATCTTTTGAATGTAAGTTCATCAAACTGTCCCACAACAGTCCCTTACTTGTTGAAGATGCTGCAAGAATGTGCCTTGTACTTGTGTAACCAGTTCTGTTTGTTTTGTTTTGTTTTTTCAGATGGTGTATCAGTAGTTCAGATGTCTTCTTCATGCGTCAAAGTAGCTCAAACCTCAGTGCACCTTAAAGCACACGCAGCATCCTGGGCCACCTGGAAACAGAAGCATTACAAAGCAGCAGCAACCGTTCCTGAACTTGTTTCTGCGCTGCGTAAGTGAGAACACTTCATATCTGCTATGATATGTTAACATAAATATGAAGGAGACATTAATGCTATAAAGTAATGTTGGTAAGTGAACTCTTGATGTGTTGTGTCACTCAAAGTATTACATTAACTCCAACGGAGGTTAGATAACTAGATAGAGATGGACATGTAAAGCCATGTCTGTCTTCTGCAGAGTGCTACCTCAGCAGCTTTTTTTAAGGAGCAATTTGTTTGCTGATGTCATGTGATGTGAGTTGCTGGTTACATATAAGTTCTGTGTTGATCTTCTTCTGAAACATTTCATAATAGTTCTGACAATACTGTGATGTCCATTAATACTGGAAAAATCTGTGATCAACACCACCGGTAAAGCCTTACTTCTGTTTGACAAAGGAGGCAACTGAAGCAGAGACCAAATCTTGCCTGAAGTAATTTAGAGGCAATGCTAGAAGAAGGAATGATGAGTCCTGACTGTGTTCTTTTCAACAAATTGCAGAAGTTGCTATTGTGCATCCCTTTTTCTTATACAACTCAACTGTAACATAGAGGTTGCTATAAAGACTTACCTAATCTATGGAGATTTTCAAGAGCGATTTGAAACTCCAATTAGGGACTCAAGGAAATGGATAAACAATAGCTTCTTACAGTGATTGGAGGAGACATTACAGCTGAAAACAGTTACTCACATTTTGAAGACTAGCTCTCTAATTCTTAATATTGTCTAATATAGAAGAGGGCAAAGAAGCAGATCTTCTATATATTTATAGAATGTAAGGTATATAAATTTGCTATTCATGTAATTCACATTATCAGTTGGGAAAAAAAAATACTCAGAACAATTCAACAAACTAATGCTTACTTGTTTAAGCCTTAAGAACCTCGTTCTGCAAAGCCAAGCCCTTCTCCAAAGGTACCAAGGAATCTCAGCTTTTGTGGCTGCTAAGTTGAATGTGCGGAGTAGCACTTCTCTGGATTGGAATTTAGGCCACCAAAACTCATGTGTTCTATTACAAGATTCAACAAATTGAAAGAACAGAAAAATATAAGGACTGTTTGGGGAAATTCTGCTATAGCTTTTAGTCTGATGATATATTTAGTTTGCCTGTTGTATCATTCTGACCATATTGTGATGAAATGTTTAAACTAGCGTAACTATTTTACTCCCTGGATAATGATTTAAAGAAATACTCTGATTTGGCAGAAGAAAAAAGGTGAAACAGATAACACTTTACACATTGTTTCAAGTGTTTACGTTTTCACATCAGGTGGGTAAAATATTCAGAAAAGTAAATTCTGGCTGATATTCACACATATCATACGTGTACAGGATCAACAGGAATTTTGAAGGTAGGTCTTATCAGAGATCCTCAGCATGTCTGCGAATGTCCTAATTGTTTGTCCCTGCCATTAGGCTAGTGTGTAGGCCCCAGGGATGTGAAATACCTACGTGATAAATATTTGAGCGCTTACACTTTGCTTTAAGAACAAAAAAGATGGGTTGATTTTAGTGGAAAATGTTTATTTTTGAGGTAAATGCCACTTTTTCTATGGAAAAGATTCATTTAGAAGAGATAAGAGCTTAGCTAAACTAAAATAATCTTCTGAAATACAGAAGGAAATAGTTGCAACTAAGTGTCCATTTACGAAATGTTGTGAACTATTCCCTTTGAAAACGATTTCTAATGTTGGAAGGAAGAAGTCCCCCATTTTTGGGGTGTGTGTATAAGGCTGTCATTAGTGTTGCTGTTAATGGGGAAGACTGGGAAGAACTGCGAATATGAATTTGTTTGCATTGTTCAATGTAAAGCTGTCTGCTTTGTGCTGGACTGTGAGAGACGTCCAACTAGAACAAGTAGAGACACCACCACCACTACCCTAACAATGGGCTGTGATTTCCAAAGGGTACTGATTTATTTTTAATACTTCAAAGAAACCAACTAGCCTTTCTCTGTCCAACTTGAGGCTCAAGACTTCCGAGCTTTTTTTTAAGGCCAAGTTATGAACTGCTGAAACGCAGGGGTTTATCATAGAACCCCCAGTGCAAGCTGAGCTCTGGCCATAGTACAATTTAAATTATTTATGCACAGCTCTGTGTTCAAACCATGTGCACATTTGTCCTTGTCAGTCAACAAGTGTTCTGTTAATCAAACAGGAACCCTGGCGCGTTCATTACAAAAGTAAGAACATTGAATTTGGGATGGTATTTTTAGTGCTTTTGACAGACAGGGATTATTAAGCTGTCACTCCCTTTTTTCTGCCAACTCCCCTATCTTCCTCCCCTTCTTCTGCAATGCATTGTCATTTTATTATTAAGAGCACACTAATAGTTAAACGACAGGAACCCTAAACCCCTGACTAGTTCACTGACATGACAGGTTATTTTTTCCCTCTATTCCCTGTCCAAGAACCCCTGCTGATCTTCCCAGCATGCAGTGCTGTGTGACCCTTAACATCTGGCAGTGATTAATTGTCTTAGTGTCATAGCGATCGCCTTCCTCCCTCTGATCCTCACTTACTTTGTTCTCCCTTTTAAAGCCAGTGTGCTGGAACCTTTTCTTCCCACTTTTAAATCTGTCCAGTATCCAGGATACTCTGTGTGTCTACTGCGATACAACTTGAAAGAAACTGAAACAGTCAGTTATCTGGCCCTGAAAGTCTGGTCATGGATTCAGAGGGCTTTCTGTTCACTGAAGGGGTGTGCTTGAAAAACAGCACTAACTAGAATGACACAGATCTTGTTGAACTTGATCCGGATCTCAGGTCCCTTCTAAGCAAACAATGCAATTATGGGAAACACCATTTTCAGCAGACACATGCGGTATTGTGTAGAAGGCTGTTGGCTGAAGCTTACACAACGTTACATAGATTAAGGGCCTGACACCTCCTGACAGCAGTTGCCTCTTTGTGCTCAGCTCACCCTGCTGTATCAGGCTGCTGCAAAGGTCTGAGCCCTATCGAGGCCTGAGCTCTTCTCACTCAACTCCCACCAAGTTAGACAGGGTTCCTGCATGCATACAAGGACTTGTATACAGGCTCCAGCACCATGATTGCCTGGGCTGAGAGCTAAACCAGAGCTGTGAATTTTCCAGGCTGAGCGATACCTGGGGAGTACTCATACTTGCTTTAGATGCTTGTATAATAAGAATACAGGTGGAAGAGGAGAAGACTGTACTGCTAAGATAAATGTCCGATGTCCTCATTCTGCTCTCAAACTTCAGTGGACTTTCCATGTGATTTTCAAGAATCATTTTAATCCCTGCCTCAGTTTCTCATATTGGAAAATAAAGACAGGAACAGTTTTGAGGTATGGCAGACGTAGAGTTTTACAGCCCTGTATGGATATGAAGTATTGCTAGGCAATTATTTATATCTGCAAATTAAAGACTAGCTGCCAGGCCTGGAGGGAGCTGTGTAAGAGGGAAGAAGGAGGCCATGTTGTCCAGAAGTGGTTTTCTTGGATTGCTTAGATTCAGGATGCCTGTGATCTATTCACTGCTTGGCAGCTTGCATGGGAAATGACCAACTGCTCTAAACTTCCATTTCCTTGCGTGCAAATGGAGGATGAGCTAATACTGTTCTTTGGAAAAAAACTAACCCTCTTAACATTTGAAGATGAAAGGTAAAAATAAACAATTGTTTTAAATCCTGATTGAATAGCAGCATACATGCACCGAACTTAAACTACTGGTACATTTACATTTTAAGGCAAAACCTCTGAAAGGCAGTTTCTCCTTCACTTACCTATTGAATGTTGAGTTCAGAGTCTCTCTGTCTCCCATGACACACACTCCTGACAAATAGATTTCTCCAGAGCAGTATTATGTTCTAGCTCTCCACGTATTTCAAATAACTATAAGGCCATATATTTTCTGTTTCAAACCAAAATAGTAAAATGGAGTGCATGGCCTTTTCTAGTTGCTAAGCAACACTTTGTAACGTGCATCCTGCATTTTGCTGTGCCATTTGGCAATTCACGCAAGATCTTGTTTGTTCATTTCCAGTCTAGCAACATTGGTTGCTATATTTCAAGTGCCAGTATAGATCAAAGTATTTCCTAGAAGGATAAACATGTTAACTGGCAGAGAGTGAATGATTAACATCAAGCACAAGGCTTTTAGTATAAAGGACTTGGCATGTCATCCACTGGCAAAGCTATTCATATGAATGCCATCTATACCTAACAGATGTGCCACTAAGGAGTTATCCCCTTCTTTCCAAAGTACCGCTTGCTGTGCTGGTGTGACTGAATAGGGATGATAGCCTCTGCTGAGTGTGGTGAGCAATGGAGCCAAATGCTGTTCTCAGCCATGGTAGCATATCTGGAGATCTCTGCTGACTTAGCTAAGCTACTTCAGTTTTGCATCCATGTAACTAATGGCTGAATTATATTTAACTGCTATTTTCTTTTCCTCTGGTCTTTATGAACACTTACAAACAAACCAGAGTCTAATGTTTGACTATTTAATATTACTTGTCTCCGATAAACTCTAAGGATATGTCTAATGAAAGTTATCTTTAAGTAGAGAACACACATTCCTCATAACAAGGCAAGACATAGTTGGTTTTTGCTATGCTCTCTGTGTTTCCAAACTTCTGGTTAAAATGGTAGATCATCTGAATCCCTTTGTTAGCATGCAGTTTGGAGTGGAGGGTTGAAAGTAGTTGAAAGAGGGTTGTTTGGGCAATACTTTTAAAAATATGTAAGAAAGACAATTTTTTTTAAATTATGTTTTCCTCTTGTCTGTGTTCTGTCATCACTTGCTACTCGTGTGTTTGTGTGCCCTCTAACTTACAACGTGTCAGAATCTCAGCAGTACTGTGTGCTTGAACCAAATGTGACAAACACATTCGTTGAAGATACTACTAAGTGAGGAATGGTGTGGTGCAGCGTTAAGTTTGACATGGGTGGCAACAATTTTGACTCAGTTACAATATTCCAAACCCTATGGAAAAGATAAGAGTAGTTTTTTAAAAACTGTGTTCCTGTTGTAGAATGCTAGAAGATAGTTCCAAGAAGTGGGCATTTCCCAGTGTGTCATGGTGAGTATATTCCATAGTATCTCTGGACGAAAATGTACCTGTCAGTGGTACTGGTGGAATTGTAAGTGCTAGAAGTGATTTATTAATTGAAGAAGTGAGCACAGTAAACTCTTGTTCATGGAGTCATATTAATATCTGAATCTGATAGTATGGCCAAGGTCAGTCAGGGGGTAAATCTGTTCATCCCTTTTTTTCCTTGATCATATACCCTTATCTCAGACATGGTTGTGAAGAAGAGGACGGAGAGAGAGAGATAAGGCAGATTTGCCTTATGCGATCAGAGAGCAATGGCAAGAGGCAGATTGTTTACGCTGCCAGGAGCGTGTACAGCGGGGGAGAATCAGCCCTCTCATTTCATGGCAAATAATCAGTTTCATATTTTCTGTGGCAGCCATTAATAATATACTACAGCCTTAGCTCTAGGCCTATAGGTAAAGCTATTTGACATGACCGCATTTCTGTTTGTCCCCAGAGAGCTGGGGATTCTCCAGCAAGTGCATGGTGAGCAGGGCGATGTTCTGTCCTGTCTGTGGTAGAGCAGCCAGAGCAGACTCAGCTCATTATCTTGTAGCTGTATTGGGAGATACTTCCTAACTGATCTAGAAATACATTAAAGAAGCTCTTTCTCACACACACACAGCAGGAATGCACATAAGTCGAAAGATTATTAAGGTATTTTAAAATTGACATGTACTCTCTCTAAGTCACATTCCCTGTTGCTCATTTTACTTTTTCTTAATATTGGAATCATTCTACTGATTTCTAATGAACTGACTAGATACTTTAGCCAAGCTATGATGCTGAAGTAATATGAAATGAGAACAACACCTCAATAACGCTCTAAATGCCGTGGTTCTTGAATAAGTTTTAAATTCTAAATTGCTGTAATGTTGATTTGGGAGCTCATAATTTGCTTCTCAGAGTGTAGTATGGTTTTTGTAGAGTATGGCTATAATAACTGTGGTTAAAAATATAATTAAATGCATGGCAAAAATATTCTGACGAGATTTAATGTTTGTAATGATGTAAAGAAAATGAATTTGTGTCGTCTTGGCCCAAACTTACGCCACTGTCTAACACTGATTGTAAGCTTCAACGCCCGTAATGCAATGTCAGCTTTTCAGTCCAGCATTTGTTTTTGAGAGTACCTCACACTCCAGTACAAGCCCTGCAGGGCTTGAAATGAGCAGGGGGCAGGGAATTGTACTGCTCCTTTGGGTGCGTTGGCCCTCAAGTTTTAGCCCTCTGAATTGCCGCTCTCTGTATGCCTCTGTCTTCTCTGAGTATTATTTACACTCTTAATGTTTGCCACTGTGACCTGCATCTAGAGTGTGTGCCTAAACAAGCCTTAAGTAGATGATGTGATGACAAGATGACATATTTTTAGTGTCAAATGATGGTTTTCTATGGCAGATACCTACCGGTGAGGAAGCAGCCGGCTGTACGTGGGAGCAGCCACAGCAGTCCCTGTACTGCTCCTGCCAGGGGACGTGACTGGAGGGGGTAGCAGGGTCTTTACAAAACAGGTCCCCCCCGCGACCGCGATGTGCACACACACAGTGCACAGAGCAGCCAAGACAGTCTGCAAATGGAGTTGAACAGCCCAGCGCTTGCTCTGTGCTATGTGTACGCCCCCTCAAAAGGCTCCCAGAGCCTGCTGCTGCCCTGATGACACCTGAGCAAAGCAAATCAGGGAGATTTCCCTACAGAGAGATCAAGGCTTAAAAAAAAGTCGGAGACATGTGTATCTCTGCCTTGCTCAGGCACTTGGTGAGCGTGTGCCCCATCGCCAGAGCGGTGCTGCCTGCTGTGGATCACGCCAGGCCTGCCCTGCCCTGCCCTGCCCAGCGTGGGTGAGCTTTGGCAGGCAGGAGGTCGCTTCTGTTGGGAGCAGCTGCTGTTGTCTGTGGCCGTGGGTGTGACTGCAAAGGCACTTGGGCATAGCTGATCTTGGAGGGCAGGACTCGGGACAGCATCAGCTGTAAGGCTGCAGGCCGTAATACCAAGCTCTGGTTGTCATTTTAACTGAGTATTATGTAAATCAAATAGAGTAGCTGTTACATTAAAGTGTGAGAAGGTAATGCCTTCAGGTAATGCCCACTCAGCCAAGGCACTGTATTTTAAAGAAATACAGAATTTGTTATTTCCGTGTTTTTTTTCCATGGGAGATGGAAGTAAAGGCTCAGGAAGAAACTGTAATTATTGACTTCCCTAAGGAGACGAGCTGTCAGCTCTCCACACACAGAATTTAACAGTACCGGCCAGTATAGCCACAGAGCTGAAGAGTTTATTGCACAGATCCTTTCCAAGGGAAAACCAGACCCATTTTTACATCCTGTGGGAAAGAAGTGACTTTTTCAACAGGGCTTGCAATAATGGAGAATTTCTCAGAATGGAAAATTTAAAAATCTTCTGCTTTCAGAAGCCTCCATATGAAGTATCCTACATGTTCAACTGAATACCAGTTCTGCTATTTAATAGTAAAATCTCAGTCGGATGAAGCAGGTAGATTTAAAAACATTTAATCTTACTCATTTAGTGTCTAGATTAGCTGTGAATGTTACTTCAAAAAGTCTCACTTTGCTAAGGTTAGTCTATCCACTGCATGCTGTTAACTATTACAATTAGTAAAGTTTTTGAAGCAGAAAAAGGATGAAAGTTCTAGATCAGGACTACATCTTATTTTTTAAAAATTGGAGTATCTTCTCACTTTAAAAAAACAGTCATAGTATTTTCTTTAAAAAAGAATTTCTACCATTCTATGAAAGTGTTCCAGGTATTGCTCATGTATTGAGAAAACACTCGAGGCACAGATGATGCTGTAATGCCTGGTGACATTGATATTCTGAACAGTTAGATTTGCAGTATTGCTGGGCACACTATGATTACCCTAACTCATGATAATTTTCAAGATTTTAGTATTTTTCCCGGAGCTAGGATGAAAAGCCAATCTAAATATTATTCAAATGTAAAAATCTCCTAGAAATTTGGACTGAGTCTACTGAGACATTCCAGTTTTATTTGAAGATTTTCAATGTTATAAATTCAGTTTAATCTACTTTTTTAAAAAACTGAATGAAAAAAGGAACTTTCTCATTTGAAGATATGTTCTTTTAATTTCAACACCTCTCTTCCATTTTCTTTCCTTGTTTGAACACTTCTTTTTATTCTTTTGAGCTTTTGAATTTTTAATGAATTTGGCATTTTCAGATACAAATGCATTGTGAAAATATTCCTGGCCATCTCTGTTTAAGCTCTATGTGTACTTTAAGTACAATTATCAGTTGTTTGAGTGCACTTGGAATTAGATCACAAACTCATGTAGAAATCAAAATACAGTTTATATAAACATCCTTTCATCTGTCGCATTTTATAATAGATAGTTTACAAAATGTTTTTTATAGAAGTAACTTACAGCAAAGATAAAATCACAGTGGAGGAAAAATAATTGAGACAAAGGAGATAGTTATCTTTCCTAGAGACTTTTACTGTTGGCTGCTTTTTGTTGCCTCACTATGTCTTTGCTTTAATGCCTGAAAAATAGCGTACGGCCAGGTAATTCCCAGATCAGGCAGTCACTGACTGAAATAATATCCTCCTAGGAGTCTTGATGTTTACTGAGAACTGAATTTAGTTTTTCACTTTGCTGCATCGCAAATTGTCAGGTAACTTCCTCAAGTCAGATTCTTATCTCATTTACACCAAAATAGAGTATAACTACATTCACTTCAGAGAAGCTACACCAGTTATACATTGCTTAATTAAGAATATAATCTAATCTTTATCATCTTCATTTGTGTATATCTTGGTATACACCGACAGGAAGGCAGTCGGTGGTGTGGTAGTTACATCCAAGATAACTCCAAGGTAGGTTTGCACTGAACTTTTTTAGTCCTTTGCATTTGATAAAATCCCTTCCCTGCTTAACCAGGTGTGGGGGTTCTCGTGGGTGCCGGCAGGATTGCAGCGAGGCTGCTTCAAGCACAGATTGCTCACAGGAAATACCATCAACTACCACAGAGGTTTCACACCTGCAGCTCTTGGAAGCGGGGCCAGGAGAGCACCCACAGATTATAGCAACATTCTAGACTTGACAAATGACCTTATAGTACAGCATATCACTTAACTTCTCCTAGATGTCTGGGGCATCTTAGATCCCTATGATAGACTGTCTAGGAATCTGCGCTGCACCGACGTGGCTGGGAGTGTTTCGGTCTGTACCCAGCACTTTAACTTCAGTGGAGCCTAGCTTGGTAAGGACATGCAGTCTTGGTAGCCTTACTGAAAAAAGCTGTGATGTGGGCCCCCTTGTATTCTTAGGAATCATAATGATTCACGTACAAACACACAGTTTATATTCCCTCTGTAATCTTACCAGCAAGAGAAGGAAAACTTCTATCCCTTGGCAAGAGTCCCCAGCGTACTCTGAGCTGTTGGCTGCGTTTGTGTGTTTATGAATTCTAACAACTCCATCACGAATGTTGTCACCAGATACCTGGGCTCTAGCCACAATAACTACATTTACAAATGTTTAAAGCATGGTTTGCTCTTAGGAACATGCTCTCAGCTGTATTATGTAGTTACTATAAACAGTAAGATATGTGATTTTTATTTTTATTTTTTTTTAATTTACTCCCTAACCCTTCTACTCAAGGGCTAAATATGCATGGCATTATTTCCAGACTTCTTGTGTTTTCTGTGTTTCAATGCTATAGAGACAGCTTTCTCTTTTTTTCATAAAACCTTGTATCCTGACATGCAGAGCAGAGAGACACCACCACCAGAGTTAGTACAGAATATGCATCTGGCATTTTAAAAATGTTGTTTAGCTTCCTGGAGAGAACCAGTATAATTTTTCATCTGGAAAGCATTCTAAGGGTATTCGTTGGGAAGGAAAGTTGTAGCTGTGTAATACAATTATGCAGACAAAGGTTGCAGAGACACTATCCAAATAAAGTCAGGTTAGGATATGTGGGGGAAAACAGGATGAGAAAAAATAGTGATTAACTGGTTTGTTGCAAAGGGAACAAAATGTCTCGTCGTATTTTTTTTTTTTTAGATCAAATAACAATGCCCTAAAAGACAGAACTCTGAAGGAAAAATAACCATCTCCATAGAGGAAGGAAAAAAATAACTATATTTTTGTGTATGATTGGAAGGATCAGAATGACTGCTAAGTCAATGAAAATTTTCCTTTTGATTTCCACAGACGTTGGCTCAACCAAGACCTGTGTGAAGGGTTCTGAGAGGCCCAAAGGAAAGTGGCAGAGTAGTAAGAGCAGAACATTCCAAAGGGGAAACAGGGGAAAGAACCTGCTTTCTCTAGATCCCATGGAAGTTTCCAGAACAATGTTGGCAATTAGCATTTTGGGGATGAGAGCACCGTTTGGCCTAACAGATTCTATTACAAGTGTATATAAATAAGAAAAAACAATTTAAATTTCAAGTAGGTGTAAAAAAAAATAAAAGCAACAAACCACCACACAAAAACAAACAAACAAAAGTAGTTTTGAATAAGTACTATGAAGCCGAAAAGAGCAGAAGCTTAGAGTATTTTATTCCTTGGCTGTAGCTCTGTTTTGCAAGTCTCACTGACATATATTTGACCAGTCATGTTTTCTTTAAGTATGGTGAAAGCTCGGATTATTCACCTCAAAGTAAGAAATAAAATTTCTGTGTATCTCTATAGACTTTTTTTTACTGTACAAGCTCACCCTCTGTGTGTTTATCTCAGGGAGATAATATGTAGACAGGAAGGGTCACCAAGTGGCCAGCCTAAAGTCACACAGGGAACCAGCCCATTGCAGAGCAGTTAATCAGACTGTCCCAGTAACCACTGGGCCTGAGCACTTGTCTGTTCTGCAAACAGACCTCAGACCTGTACATGTGTGTTACTTTTGCCTGCCCATTTTCAGGTATCTCATCTCTTTTGCATATTGCAGGATATTTCTTCATTTTCCATAAGGAATTGCTTCTAAGTTTGTTAGATGCAGGAAAGGGACCTCAATTCCATTCATGTAAGATGAAGTTCTTGCAGCCATACAGCTATCACGAGAAAACTGGGGGCGGGGGTGGGGAAAGGAAGAGAAGATGTCAGGCTGTTTGAAGTGCAGGAGTTGTTCAAACAGCAGATTCTTCTTAAAAGTGTGTAATTTTTGAACAAGTCCCTAGCCTAGCACAGCACAGTAGCATTTCCAGAAATCACTAGTGGGAGGGGGCTTTATTTAATCATTGATTTCAATGTGTATTAAATAATTTCATTCATTAAATCACAAATATAAGAAAACAAATTAAAAAAAAAAATCCCAAGTCTTTAAGTGCACAAAAGGCATTATTTCTGTGTGGTTATTTTTGTTACCTTTTTATAAGCTTTAAAAAAAGTAGCAGGTTTTTATTCTTCAGTTTTGGAGGGAAAAAAGTTGCTTCCAGGGTGAGATTTGGCATGCCAAGTCTCTGGCCAGAGCGAATTTTTAAAGCGGTATCATAAACCTCTGAAAATATGAGTTTATAATAGAAATGCAGACATACAGTTAATTATATAATCATGAATGGCGCCACTATAATTAGCTAACTTCTATATGATGCCAAGTTTTAAAGTATTTTACTTTTATGGCACTGGATGTCAAAAGCTATTTATGTTCATTTTTTCTTTTATTGTCTTACTGACCTGGCTCACCAGGTTAGGAAAATGGCTTGCAGATTTTTCTTCAGCTCTGAAGAACTTCTGCAGCCTCGATGATTAACAGATTCCTAGAACAGAGAGTGTCAAAGGGACTGGGTTTCCTCCAAAGGCAGGCAGGAGGATATCAGCAGATGCAGACTTCTCTGAATAACCTTGAACTCATGCTTCCTGTTGAAGGCCTTCTTTGGAGATCACTGACAATCTCAGCTGGACAGGACTCTGCTAATATTTTGGTATTATATATTCCTCTATCACTAAAGAGGTAGGTTTTAACCTCAATCATTCCTCT
>JAVSBS010011717.1:0-10494 GCA_033124195.1 Coracias cyanogaster | reverse complement strand
CCTCTGCAGTCTGTCCAGGTCCCTCTGGCATATCAACTGCACCCCCCAGCTTGGTATCATCCACAGACTTGCTGAGTATGCACACAATGCCACTATCAATATCATTAATGAAGATATTAAGCAACATTGGTCCTAGCTCAGACCTCTGAGGGACACCACTTGTCACCTTTTTCCATCTGGACCTCAAGTAGTTGACCACTACTCTCTGGATGCAACCATCCAGACAATTTCCTATCCACTGAACAGTCCACCCATCAAACCTGTATTTCTCCAACTTAGTGGGAAGGATGTTGTGGGGAGACCATGTCAAAGGTCTTGGAGAACTCCAGATGGATGACATCCATAGCTCTTCCCTTGCCCACTGATGCAGTCACTTCACTGTAGAAAGCTACTAGGTTGGTCAGGCAGGACTTGCCCCTAATAAAGCCATGCTGACTCTCTTGAATCACCTCCCTGTCCTCCATGTGCCTTAGCATATCTTCTAGGAGGGTCTGTTCCATGATCTTCCCAGGCACAGAGGTAAGGCTGACAGGTCGGTAGTTCCCGAGGTCTTCTTTTCAGCACTTTTTAAAAATGGGCCTGATCTTACCTTTCTTCCAGTCACTAGGGACTTCACCTGACTGCCATGACTTTTCAAATATTATGATGAGTGGCCTGAATGTCCTAGATGAAGATCTAGAGATTATATTTCTTATCCCTGGTTTTATTGGTAATTAGCTGCAAAGTTCAAGTTCCCAACCACAAGGACTATTAGACATTCTCTGCACTAATTAAATCACTTGAAATGGTGGATTTTGTAGTGCAAATAGGGCTTTGGGGCCTGTTGAGTGCCTACTGTTCTTCTAACAGTTTGAAAATGAGCACCTTTAAATGTGTTTCATGCTGAAAATCTGCCTTAAAAGTCTGACCGAGTTGATAAGCGTCTTTCTAATATGGTTTAACTTTTTTTTGTAGCAAGTGGAAATGAGAAAATGAAAGGACTTGTGGGCCAGAGGTGCTAGGGGTTGTGGCTGAAAGGCTGCTCTGGTGGGTCCGCAGACCGGCAAATAGCAGTGCCCTGTGTGAGCAGAGCTGGGCAAGACAAAGGCAGCTTCCCCACTCACACTTCTGCATGTTTTGGACTGTGCCAGCTATGCCCGAGGATGCTCAGTGAGAGGAAGGCTGGTCACCTTCTGCTCTTAAGCAGGGACTGACCATTGCTGTTTCTCTTTAGGGGTTCAAAGATCCTGTGTACCGGGCCCGGAGGAAGGAGTTTGCTGATATCGCCTACAACTACAGACAGTGAGTGCTCAGTGTGTGGGCAGAAAGCAAGCCCACATCTTCTACCCTCTCCTAGGGCTTTTACCCTGTTGGCAATCCCTATTTTTCCACAAGCATCCTCCTGCTGTTGGCTTTTCTCCACCCTGTGTTTAAATCTTGCTGTTCATGCATTTATCCCCAAATCACAGTTAAACAAAAATATAAATTGTTCCAGGCACACGTTCAGAGGAGAACATCACCTCCCTTCTTTCCCCACAACACCCCTCTTCCCTGGCTTTGTTGTCTAATTGAGCAGCAGACTCCATTGCTACTACAAAGACCTGAGCATTGAATAAAGCTGCTTCTGGTATTCTACTCATTAAACCAGGGCTGGGGGAGGAGTGCCTATCATTTACATTAAAGCAGGAGCTGCATACACTATTAAAATAATGAATAACTTATGGTTCTGATGCTAATCCAGCGCCTGATATTCTACTTTTATCATGTCTGACCCAGCTGCAATCAGCAATTTGGGCTCTCATTTCCCAAGAAAAATAAATGAATAGAGATGATAAATTCAGTTAGAGCAGGCTTGCTTGATTGCTTTCCGTGATCAGATCTGGAGGAGATAAAATTCTGTTCCCAGAGCCACTCACACATTTGTATCAGTACTACTGGGCCCGGTCTTGCTGAGACTGGTAAAAATTGTGATTGCAAAGGATAAAGTAACATATGTTGTACATTTAGGGCTCCACTTTGCACAGGACTGTGATGAAAAGATAGTCTCCAAGTCAAAGACCTAATAATTTAATCACAAAATAAGAGAAAAAATTGGACTGATTGATGGAAAGTGAAAAAAGTCAGGAGCCCCGTTTATAGCTAGAAAATTTGGATAAGACTCTGTGGCCATATGTAGATGGATCAAATGATCATTTATAGGCATCCCATGGAAGATTTACATTTCCTGCATAATGGATAGCAAATTCTGGTCTCTTGTTTGCAGACTTTCACCAAATCCTACATAGAAACAAAACAAAAAACCCCATGTTAACCACCTCCTCCTCCCAAGTTTTAAACTGAAACCATCTTGGGAAGATGAAACCATTATATTCCAAGATGTAGCTAATTAATGTTTAGTCTGTTATCAGATCCTCAGACACATTGGAAACAGAGCCTATACAGACCTAGACCTAGGTCCCCAAAGCACCTTTTATGTGAAGTTCTTGGACATTCCAATGGCGTCTTTTAGTAACAAAGCAGACAGTAGGATGTGAAAGCCCATGTCTGGGCTTCTGGGGTTTGTGGAAAGACGGTATGTAGTTTTTGTGACTTTGGGTGTTGATTCAGGGAGGCCTCGATGGATCTGTAACGTCTTTGCCTTGGGTGCTACACTTGGTGGACATGCCTTTCAGGGCCTACAGTGGGGGGGAGGTCAAGCAGGTGTCTCTAGCATGGGGACAGAGATGCAGAGAACTGGGCAGGAGAAGATGGACAACCGAAGTTATGAGGCTTCATGGGAAGTATCTGAAAAGGCAAATGTGCTTAGCTTGTGAAAGAGCTACCCAGCTACAAAGGTAAGGTGGGTCTGTGGTTGTTTGTCTTGTGCTTTTCTTCCTGCCATCAATTTAATCTTGTTCCGTGTCCATTCTTTTGCACCTATTTTGTCCTCTTTCCTCCTGCTGTTAGCCTCTCTACTCTGCCTTTGCTCTTTTGCCTTCTCTCTTGATATATTTACTCGTTGAATGCTTAATTTCCTTGACTTCTCTTTTCTTTGCTTTTAGCTTGCTTCTTCCCTCTGCCTTCCTTTGCTTGTGGCCTTGTTAATCCCTGAAATTTTTTGAATTGGAATTTGAAAGGTTTTAAAGCCATAGCTTCCCCCTGTAGCCCTGGAAGGTGGTTAAGGATTACTTAGGAGTGCTATAGGAACAACAATCTCCCAGCAATCCTCATAATTCAACATGATGTTTAAAGCTTCACAGATCAAGGAGCACTGATACAGGGAGAGAGAAAATGATGGTGCTCCAGAGAAGCTGCCCTGAGGCTCAAGGAAGAAATGAGTGACTGAGAGATGGTGGGGCGTCATCAAGAGTTTAACAATGGGTCTCTGGGGCTTGGAAAGCTTCAGCATTATGCCAGCAGTGATGTTAACCCTATTAAGTTACTTAAAAACCCTTTGATTTTTCAAAGCTGCTGGATTCACCTATGGCCCTATCATTATTGCTAAAGAATTTACTGTTCACAGGAGGCCAAACTACATTGCTTGTGATTGTCTAATTCCTGCTAGCTTCAACATGAGCTAAGCACATAGAGGCCTGAGGGTGGGATTTGACTCAAAATTACTCATTACAATTATAAAAAGTCAAGCTGGCTGGAGTCTGCATCTGTTACAGCATAAAGCATAGATCAGAATTTCCCTGCCCCTCCAAGAAATAGAGTTTTCTGGAGCTGATGATTTCCCAGTTGTAACCAAAACAATTACTGTAATGTGTATTAGAGCAAGAAATACAACAGCTGCTCCATATCTAGAAATGCAAATAAATTGAAACCAACGGCCAGCAAATATTTTTAGAAGAACATCTTGATAAGACAAATAAGCACTAATTTATTGTTACCACAATAATGCAAGAAGTTGTCCACAGGCCAATATCTCAAGTGAGGTCAATAAAGTCCTTCCCAGCCTGTGCCGGGGGGCGGGGAGGCAAGTGAGGCTCCTTTTGCACCTGCATGTCAGACCAAAGGCACCTGCCCTCCTGTAGCAGCAGTTCCTGGCCAGCCCTTGTACAGCTCCTGAGTAGGATATTGGTGGCATAGGGCATTTTCTCTGTCACTCCTATTGAGAGTATCCACTTTCTTTCCAGTGGCCAACCTATTCCTCGAGTGACCTACACAGAAGAAGAAAAGAGAACATGGGGAACTGTCTTCAGGGAGTTGAAGAGTCTCTATCCAACTCATGCTTGTTATGAACACAACCATGTGTTCCCATTGCTGGAGAAGTACTGTGGCTACCGGGAGGACAACATTCCCCAGCTTGAAGATGTTTCAAAATTCTTGCAAAGTATGTTTGAACATATAAAGGAACCAAATCCAATGAAAGACCTCAGCTGTCAGTGGGGGTGGTGCTTCCAAAGATGAAAGAACAGTCCCCACTTTACCACAGGCTCCCTGTAGTACTTGAGCACATCACTTAACCTGTGTCCCAAGTCCCTGTCTAAAACTTCCAGGGCTACAATGGTACAGACACTCAGATACTGTGATGGTGGTATATATGGGTAGAAAATTCCTTGCTCTTTTACAATGAAACTCCGTTTAACTGAAAGACAGCGAAGAAACCATTTAACAAACTTTTTGCCCTGCAAGGAGTCCAGATAAAGATAAATCAAATACACTAGTTGTTTTTAACATACCATTTTTTGTCCCTTCAGCCTGCACTGGATTTCGCCTGCGTCCTGTTGCAGGCTTGCTCTCCTCTCGGGATTTCTTGGCTGGGCTGGCATTCCGAGTATTCCACTCTACGCAGTATATTCGCCATGCATCCAAACCCATGTACACACCAGAGCCGTAAGTGTTTTGGCACAGGAAGTGTGTAAAGATTCAGAAGACTAACAGCAGGGTCAGTCCAACTGATAATAACCATGTGGGACTCTGGAGCACTCCTGGGAACAGAGCTAATGGAAAGCAGCCATGAGACCGCTCTCTTTTGAAAATGTTTTTGGAAGACTTCTAGTCTTTTTAACAAGTTGCATCCTCTTATACAAGTTCTTATGGGACAGATGAGATAGTTTTGCTGCTGAAGGCATGCTTGTGTGGTGGCTGGGATGCGCAAGAGCAATGCACAAAGGCATTTAGCTTAGCACCCAAACAACAGTGTGAAATCTAGTGCAGGAATGACTCAACGTGTTGCAAGCAAGCTTCTGGCAGCAATATAGAGAAAGCCCAAACCATTGATCCCTTCTCTTTTTCAGTTTTATGCTGTAATGTTTCTCTCAGTCCCTGTCCATTGTCCTTTTCCACTTGCTGTTTTCAAAACAGTTTTCTTCCTCTGCTTCATATTCTTGCAATTCTTCCTCACTATTTCTTCCCACAAGCTCCTTCCCCCCACCTGCAATTTTTCTGTCCTTCGTTCTTCTGATTTTATTCCCTGCTTCTGCTCACTCCATTCTCATCCTGCAAAAAGCTAGGCTGAAATGTCTTCCACAGATCTGGCCCTTCTGGGAGCATCTTATGTCTCTCCCAAATCACCATCTCACCAAATCACTTCTCTGTCTTTGAATAATCTAGCATTTCATAGGTGAGTTCTTCCCCAACATGGCTGTCAAGCTGCAAAATTCAATTTATGATTAAAATAGCCCTACCAGAGGAAGGACAAGCTTCCACCTCTCAGTGGGAGGCTGTGGGCCTGAACAGGAGCTGGAGTTGAGCTCTTGAGGTACATGTTGACACAATGGTGAATTCTCTCAGTAGCCTGAGCTTCATCTAAAGAGGTTTCTTGTCCTTGAGACTGAAAAGAAGTCCATGTTCTCTTTGCTGGGGTGATTTCTCTCTGGGCTTTCCTGAGCTGGTTAGACAGCTGAATGGATTACTTGCTTCCATAAGGAAAAAACAAACAATGTATCATCCTTCCTCTGAGGGATACATGATGATAAAAGCAGTGAAAACCCTGGAATGCGCAAGCATTTCCATCACAAGAATAATTTTAAAGCAAAATGTTTTCCTGTGAGTCTTGAGCATTATTTGCTGGTAGGAGCAAATGCACTGTACTTTTCTTGACTGTGTGCTGGCTCTAAGGAATTTATCCAGCATTGCTGGACTTTTCCTAAATTAAAGTTGTTCAAATGTCTCATTTTCCTGCAGTGATATTTGTCATGAGTTGCTAGGACATGTACCTCTCTTTGCTGATCCCAGTTTTGCTCAGTTTTCCCAGGTAAGTTACTCAGTGGTTATACTATTTATATAGTTGAACACACCTGAGACTGGATAATTCAGAGGATGAACCAAGAGCTATGAGGAGGGTGTTGGATTTACCTTTAAGCATACTGTTTAGGAGTGGCTGAGGCTGATTTATTTATTGCTTGAAATCTTGACACAAATCAGTTAGGTGAGCACATACACTCAAATTCCAAACAACTGTCTTTTGTGAGTTGCTTTTTTTATAGGCAAACCCTTTGTGAAGCCATAATTTTAAAACCTTTTTGTAGATGCTGATCCTTCTGTGCAAAGTGAAATGGCTCATGAGTCACGTGAATTATTGTTAGGGAATGTGGAGATTTTTTTTGTCTTCTACTGAAGACACAGAAGAGACTAAGTAAAGTGAGGAACTGTCCCAGCTGCAAACATGGGAGAAGGCTGGAGAAGAGCTTTCTCTTTGATAGTGTTAATATCTGTGGAAAAGAAGCTAAACCTCAGTGAAGAGCTAAAGTTTTGTCTGCATCTCACTGGAAAACATTAAAGACACGAAGAGAGAAAGTCATAGAGAGAGAGAGAAAGGGAGGAAGATAAGAAAGAAGGGAGGGAAGGAGAGAGGGAGGGAGGGAGGGAAGGAGGGAGAGAGGGAAGGAGGAAAAATGGACTTTATGTAACATCTTGCTCTAAAGATGAAAGTCAAATTGATGTATTTAGTAAGCATTCAGTGTTGTCCTCAGACTCTGTCCTTTCGCAGAACTGGCATTTCCTTCAAGATAAGCTCTACTGCACATTGGCTTATTAGTATTTGACATGGTGATGGCTGCCTTCATGCTCTTGGGGTGTGTGCATGTGTGGTGCTCTGATTTTTGCACTGCACAGTCCTCACTGGAGCAAACTGAGACAGGTACTTGGTTATATACAGTCTTGTGTGGCTGTCTTCTGAATCTAGCTATTGCATGCCTCCCAGGAAAGTGTCAATTAGCTCCCAAGGTATGAATAAACTGTCTCAAACCATGCCCTCTTATTCAGAAAAAACAACTCATTCAAGGTTCCTGGAAAACTCCTGCAATCAGGGGCCATCAAAACAAATACAAATATATAAGGTGTGTAGGTGTGATTGATTTACTTCCTTTTGATTATATCATTCTCTCAGATGTGCACTGTAGACTCAATCCAAAGCCTATCAAAGGAAGAGGAAAATTTTTTTTTTACCTCAATGGGCTTTGTACCAGGCACAAAGGATCATGCCTTGTAAATTACATTTGGACAAGACCTTTTGTTCATTTCTGGAGAGATTTCTGGTTTAAAATTGATGTTGCATGATAGGAACATGTCCTGTAAACATTTGTGTGTGGTAGTAAGCAATGGTAACATTTAAAATGTGAGAAATTACATAATATCAGACAGGAAGAATGTTTGCAATAAACAGCTTGAAGAATAATGGTTTATTGTTACAGGAAATTGGATTGGCATCTCTGGGAGCTCCAGATGATTTCATCGAGAAACTCGCTACGGTAATTTAATAACTGAAGGCTCAATTTTCCAAAGCACCCTGTGTTGTCTTAATTCTGCTGCCACTGAAGTCACTGATAGAACTCCCATAGAGTTGAATGGGAACAGAGTGAAGTCCATGATTGGAGAACCGCACCCTGAAACAGTTGCATTGAAAGAAAATAGCTTTGGCACTCCTTATTCAAAGTGACAGTTGTGATTAAACACAGAAGCTTAGACAAGATCTCCTCCAGCACAAACATATTAGGCAAGAAGAGATTACATGTTATTACTTTCCTACAGAAAATTTCAGGAGGCAGCTTCAGTAGCTGTTCTACCTGCATGTGTCTCTTCTCTTCCACCCTGGCAGGCAGATGATGTCCTCTGCAGTCAGTGTGGTTCACCTGGAACCTAACCTGAGACTACTGAGACACAGAGTTACAAAATTCAAATAAAAACAAGGATATGCCTATGAGATTAGTGCCCCCCACACCAACTCACCTGGGCAATGCATTGCACCATCTTTGCTCCTTTTGATTGATGAGATAGTTTTGAGCCAGAGCTGGTATCCCTTCAAAATGACAGACCAAGAAGTCAAGCCAGGCCACACACCGTTCTTCCTTCAATATTGCACTAATAGCCCATTCACTTTTTTGCTGCTGGAGCTAGATACCCTCTGTGTGAAACAGAACACAAACTTCTACCAGCTAAGGTTGAAACTTCAACTGGGTTGTCCAGCCAAAATGAAATTTTACTTCATGGAACTGAACTAATTCTCAGGCACACTGAGGCTACCACTGTGCCCCTTCTAAGAGAAGGAATTCAGTCTGTGGGGACATTTATTGGATTTATACAGTGGATATTTGTCAGAGAGCAACATTTCAAATAGAAATGTAAACTTCAAATGTATTTAAATCAGTGATGTGCACTTACTCTTTTTGATCAAGGAATCATATGTTTCTGTCTAATTTTCTTGCTAGGTTTATTGGTTTACAGTGGAGTTTGGACTATGTAAGGAAGGTGATTCACTGAAGGCATATGGTGCAGGGCTGCTGTCTTCATTTGGGGAACTGCAGGTGTGTTCTGTGGAACAAAATTTCAAAGATGTTTATAATTGCTCAGATTTCTGAACGTCCCATATCTTTATTTTGCTTCATACTTTGTCCATAGAAGTAGCATGAAATGTTGTACTTCTCTGAAGAGCTCTAATAAATGTGTCAGTGTAGACATACACTGGGGGCTCATACCTACTTCTTCCCTAGTGAATGAAATTGTCATTGTATTCCACAGGAGTAACTCTTTCCTGTCTGAAACTTGGGGCCATTCAGTGGCTCTATATTTCTTTCACAGCAAGTTCAAGCACTTTTTAACTGAAATAAATTTATTACCTTTTTGCTCATAGTATTGTTTATCGAGTAAGCCTGAGATTCAGCCTCTTGTCCTGGAGAAGACTTCTGTCCAGAAGTACCCTGTTACTGAGTTCCAGCCAATCTACTATGTTGCTGAAAGTTTTAAAGATGCAAAAGAAAAGCTAAGGTAATCTAGCCATTCTATGGAAGACCTATTTTCTTGTCCACTGCCAATACAGTGGATCCCATTGCCGTAACAGGTCTTAGGTTGATAGTAATGTTTAGAGAGGCAATAGAAAAGTTGTGCAATGCTTAAAGAGACTAAGTAGTTGTTACACTCAAAACCTTGGGCAATAAGGGCAACATACCTTATGTATGATGCCAAGAATTTGAGGTTAGTCTAATGAAGAGATGGTTACAGATGTGTAAACAAAATGCAATGAAAAATATTATTATTAGTTCAATTGCAACTTAGGGTGAAAGCTAGCTAATTAATGCAAAACTAGTCTCTTCAACACTACGATAGTTAAAACTTTTTGAACAAAAAATATCCTAGTATCTACTCCTTTTCCTCTGAAGTGATGCTCACCCTTACACTTTCTGTTGTGTCTTAAGTCAACAGTTTCAGTCTGGTGGTGGGGGTTGGAGTTGTCAAGTAATCAGCACCCTGATCCTGATCCTGGTAAAACACTGACTGGATGGCCGAGCCCAAAGAGTGGTGGTGAATGGAGTTAAATCCAGTTGGCAGCCAGTCACAAGTGGTGTTCGCCAGGAATTAGTACTGGGGCCAGTTCTGTTTAACACCTTTATGAATGAGCTGGATGAGAGAATTGAGTGCACCCTTATAAGCTTGTGGATGACACCAAGCTGGGTTGAAGCGTTGATCTGCTTGAAGGTGAAGAGGCTCTGCAGAGGGATCTAGACAGACTAGATTGATGGGCCAAGACCAATTTTATGAGTTTCAATAAGGCCAAATGCTGGGTTCTGCACTTTGGCCACAACAACCTCCAGTAACGTTACAGGCTTGGGGAGGACTGAGTGGCTGGAAAGCTGCTCAGCAGAGAGGAACCTGGGGGTGTTAATTGACAGCTGGCTGAACATGAGCCAGCAGTGTGCCCAGGTGGCCAAAAAGGCCAATGGCATCCTGGCCTGTATCAGGAATAGTGTGGCCAGCAGGACCAGGGAAGTGCTTTTACCCCTGTACTCGGCACTGGTAAGGCTGCACATCAGATACTGTGTTCAGTTTTGTGCCCCTCACCACGAGAAGGACATTGAGGCACTAGAGCATGTCCAAAAAAGGGCAACAAAACTAGTGAAGGGTCTAGGGCACATGTCATATGAGGAGCAGCTTAGAGAACTGGGTTTGTTTAGCCTAGAGAAAAGGAGGCTCAGGGGAGACCTTATTGCTCTCTACAACTACCTCAAAGGAGGTTGTATAGAGGTGGGGATCAGTCTGTTCAATGAGGTAACCAGTGATAGGACAAGAGGAAACAGCCACAATTGCACCAAGGGA
>JAVSBS010011716.1:10079-23306 GCA_033124195.1 Coracias cyanogaster | reverse complement strand
GAATTTGGTTCATGTGTTACTAAAACCACCAACAAGCTAGTGTGGAGAGTAATTGCTAAGGTCCCAGAAAGTGTGTCTATATTTCATGGAAAAAAAATCTCCGTGTGGGGATTGTCTTTTAAATTAAGGCCTGTCAAGAGGTTTTCCATCAACAATAAAATTAGATACTTCCCTGTTCTTGAGAAAGAATAGGCTCTTTTTTCTGTTACGTTTGAAGTGCTAACAAACTTATGAATTAAAGCTTTCACTAACATTTCTGAAAAGACACCAAGCCATTGGTCTGTAGCTGACTCAAGCTGGAAGTGTGTACATAAAACATTATTGCTTTTCCTGTGCTATTGACGGTTGTATGTCTACACACAACAGCAGCCAGTACCCTGCTCACCACTGCACTCATGTTGAGCCTGGCTCAATGCCCAGAGCCAGCAGAAGCAGAGGGGCTGCTCTTGCAAGATGCACAACAACACTGCTCTCACCAGAACTAGGAGTCTGGGGGGCACTCATCTTCTGCACAAGATCAGGATCCCCAAAACACACCTGCTCACTCCTAGAAATGCACCTGGTAATGGAGACTGAGCAGAGCAAAGATCTGATCATAATTAGTTTATTGGTGCCTGAGGCAGTGTTGCATGCAAGAGGGTCACCTGGCATGCCAGACAGCAGGAGGTGAGGACAGCCGGGAATCAGGCACAATGGGATCTTTATGAATTGACATAACCACGAGCATCAACTGTCCTGGTGATCTATTCTCTAACATGTGCACCAGCTGAATTCACAACTGCTACACTAAAGCAGGAGGCATGTGAGGACTGCTGGTAGACAGGACACCTTCTTATACACGCCCATGATTACCGCACAGCAACCATCACTCACCTCTATTGCCTCTTTTACTGTACCACGGTAATAAAATCCATCTTGTTCCGCTCTCACCAGCACAGGGACATTGCTGTCTAAACCCACTGATCTCCATGACACGCTCAGCCTCTTCAAAGCTGGGCCAGAGGAGTGAAGGCAGTGGCTAATCCACTGACACCTTGAAGAAAATAAAATGGGTCAGCACTTGGAAAAACTACTTCTGTAGGACATGAAAGAAAAAAATATAATCTTGTAAGATTTAAGAACTGGATCACTCCACCTCATTTTGTAGCACTCCCACAGGCCAAAGCCTGTGGGAAGACACAGAAAAGCTGCTTGTGCTGGAAGAATTCCTTACTCGGGGGGGAAAAAAAAAAACCACAAACACAAAACAAAAACATCAGTGCCTGTTTTTAAACCAAATTTATTTGGTCTGGGGCTTAGAGGATGTGAGCTAGGAGTATGCTGGAATCCTGGGCCAGCATTACCTGCACTAGCCCCATTGCTGTTTACATGGCAAGCCAATATAAGCCTTAAGATCAGCAGAGAGCAGAGCACAGGCGTGTTCAAGAATGCTGTAGCTGATGGTTTATACCAGGGCATTCAGGGAACAACAAAAAAGTATACAAGTAAACAACGAAGCTGCAAAATAGGAAAAAATTATCCCCTGTCACAAAGCATTAGAAATATTTCACAGAAAACAGCTGCTAACGCAAGATGCTTTGATTTTTCCAAATAATACTAAAAGAATGTTACTTTGATAGGAGGTTTTCTCAGGCTTTGCGTTTCATAACCTCCAGGGTAGCAAATCACTTCAGTTAATACCATCTAAAAAACTGCCAGTGCAGGGGAGGGGAAAGCTTAAATGATGTTCAAGCTGCTAATGATTAATCTGACACACCAGCCTGTTTTATCCTGTTAGATCTCATGGAAACGAACAAATCACAGCCTCAAACAAGAACTTGATTTTTACCTCTGGGGGCTGAGGGGCCCAGTGATCCAGGCAGGATGCACTACAAAAGAGCTCCCGCAGCAGGCGCTGATGGCAGGTAGGACGCTGGAGCACGAGAACTTGTCCAGAGCTGGCACTGCGCTGCAATACCGGTGACCTGCAGGCAGGAACCCTTCCAAACGAGCCATTCCTGTAAAAGCAGCTACCCACAGGACTCCGTCAGGATCTGTTGGTAGAAAAGAAACAATGTACTACCATTTTCCATCACAAGCAAATACTTTCCAGTGTATCTCAATAATTCAGTAGCTTTTATTATTTATTTAAAAGGAATGAATTCTAAATATCCAGACTTGCATTTGGTCAGATGAACCTGTATCACTGACCTCAGTGATCTTTAGTCACCCAAACCCCGACCTGGCAGTGTGACAGAAACTCCCAAGGAAAATAGAAATGCTGTGAAAATCCCCAGAAAAGCGTTCATTTCCACCTCCTTTCAACTTTTGTTCCCTCTGTAACATTCAACTCTCTTTTCTTATACCTACACTCTCCTTTAAAGCTTTCTTCTGCATGGTCCCAGTCAAACCTTCCCTATTTCACAAGCCCAAGTTGACAAGCTGAGTAAACATGACAGTTTTCGAACTTGATGTTAGATGACAGTTGCCTGTTACTTGTTTTATTTATAGCTGTTATTAAGAAGAAATATTTTGATCTTTCAGCTGTCCTGTCATGTTTTATAACAGCAGGATTATGCCTTGCCATGCAAAAGAATGAGATGCTTAGATTTGACAAGTGATAACTATTCAGAGGCTGTCATGATAAGATCGATGATGTGATGCTACCTCTAGTAATCTGACAAGATGTAGTAGACAAACTTCCATTCCCTTTTTCTTTTAAATATTGCTTAGAAATGTTTAGCATGCTTAGGGTAAAATTTGCATTGGAATTCAACATCATAAGCACTTTAAGTGCCTAATTTACTTCACAAAACATACTTTAAGTACTTACATTTAAATGTTATTTTGTCTCTTATCCCAGAGAAATTATCTGGGAGTCCATTTTATGAGGACTGTCAAGATATATGTAATTTCAGAAAACTAGCACACCAAGCACAGCAGGAACAATGGATTAACTGCTACAAAGTGTGTCTTTAAGTCAGCAAATCAACGCAATATATTATCTTGTTTCACAACTACATAAACTCCCCCATTTTAAACCAAAACAAGATAGAATCGGTAATACTTTGTGAAGAAATGCAACTATCAAATCTATATTCAAGCACATTCTAAACCCTTTCAGTGCTGTTTCTGCCAGGTCCCCTGTTTTTGCATAAACTGGACACTGACAAAGGCAATTGCACAACGCTTTGACTTCTTTTTTTTTCCTCTGGATCAAGCACTTCAACACAGCAGTGTTTCAAACTTACCAGCTATTGATAACACTAAATCTGGCCAATATGGATTTAGTCCCAATGCAGAAATCTTGCCCTTTTGCCTGTTTTGACGCAGGAAGCTGTTTGTTGCCAGCATTTCCTGGTTGCTACGGAGGTTGCCACAGTTGTAACCACCAGGATCAGACACCCTGACCTTACCGGTTAAAAACCGGCACAACATGACTGCAAAGAGAACCATTTCTCTGCCACGTACCTGCTCAATTTTCAACTCCATGCTGATCTAGATATTGCGCTGAAAGACTGCAGGGACGGAGAAGGGATTATGAGGGTGCAGCGTCCTCTCAGCTTTCTGCCTACTATTGCAGAGCCAAAAAATAGCACTTCAGATTTAGGGGGGAAAAAAGCCTACCACCACAGGGTGACAAATAAATTGCTTTGGCATGCAGACAGAAAGGTTGAAGCAGAGACAAACTGAGGTCAAATTGCTTTAGAAACTTTCCTTTTTCACAACAAAGGGGAAGGATTAATCAATTATACCCTTTTCCTGCAAAGCGCCTATCAAAAACATGCCAGAATAAAATGCAGAAATCTGTTAATCTATATTGTGATCCCTAATCTTCATTTTCTCCTTAACTTTTTTTTGGGTAAGGGGGACAGAGAGGAATATTTAATTTTATTTTGTAGCTATTTTTCAAGTCATTGCTATAAAAGCAAGGTAAGGGAGGGGATGATTGCAGTCAGGGACAAGGATATAGGACTCAAAGTCTATAAGCATTTTCTGTACATCGTGGCACCCACAGACTACCTGCTCTCATGCTGTCAGCAGAATTGTTGTTTAATATCAACAATTCCCTTACATACCACAAGTGTTAAGACCACTTTGCCAGCTATGAACCAAACTCTCTTCACATAAATCTATTCCATACCACTTATCTGAAACCATCAACAGTACAGAGGACCAGACTGGCAGGTCACAGAAGACCACCCCAGATCTCAACCATTACCAGTGAAAGTCCCCCAAAATTCCTGTTGCTAAATTTATTTTTTCCCCCCCGAAACCTCTTTATACTGTGTATTGTGTAAGCAGCCCCAGTAATTTTTAAGGGCACTGACATCTGAAGAATAATCCAATTTTCAAAAGAAATTAGGCTAAGTCAAGAGTTTTTAATGGGATTAAAATATTTTTTAATAAGAAAAGGATGGAACAGCACTTTTAAGACATTATGCTCTTCCTACGCTCAGTACCTGTGCTTCAGAGAACTGCTATCATCCTCTTTTTAATTTTCCCCCTTTTTAAACTAAGCTGTCCTTTTTGCTGGCATCTAACAACATTCCTGGAAACTTTTAAAAAGCCTTTTAAGATAAATGCTGGCAATTAGACAAAAAATCTTTTAAGAAAGTGCATGTGAGGGTAGATCAGTAACTTTACAGAAAATGAGAGGAGTCTCAGACCCATCAGTGGAAAGACTTTATTTTAGACCATGCAGGTTATGGTGACGTACAGTTACTTCACACATATGGGTATTATATTTTTGGTTAGGTGACAATTTTAGAAATGTTTTCCAATTTCCATGAAATAACTCAGGGCATTCAGATGAGATTTCCCCAGTTGTCTTTTTCATATCTAAATGTAGTTGCTATGGGCAAAATTAGAAGTCTTGTGTGCTCATACTGACGCATGCTATGATCTGCTCGTAAAGCATGCCAGGAACGTACACATCATTATTACAGCGGCTACCAGGTTCCCAGACAGGATATCTTTTGCTTGGTTTGGAACAGTTTAGATCATCTTCAAAAACTGGTTTTGTTTGTGAATTGCTTTAGGTGCTTGGCTTGGCTCCACAGCATTCTTTTCTGCCACCACAGAATCACTGTACAGAACAGACTGTAGGTAGCTAATATATTTTATCGCAGCACGGAGTGTCTCTACTTTGCTGAGCCTTTTCTCCAAGTATTCCTTAGGTAGATGACGCCTCAGTTTAGCATAGCCTTCATTGACACATTTAACCCTCTGTCTCTCCCTCTCATTCCTCTTTCTTATGAAAGCTGGCCCATAGGAGTACTCACTTCTGCGGTAATTGCAATGGGGCATTTGGTAAGCAAAGGTGCAGGGCTCACTGTAGAAGTTCTCTGTGATGAGATGCTCAGACATGAAAGGAAGAAACGACAAATCTTCAGAGCAAGTGACCTGGTTTGGTGTTTCTGGGTACATGTGAAACATGACAACTGGGTCGACACAGAAAGGCCCAGCCAGCTGTATGTGCTGAGCCTCGCTGCAGATGGACAACTTGTCCCTGAGGTTACGGTAGCATTTGGCATCCATCAGGTGCTGCATTTAACCTGGAAATGTATAATTATGTAATAGTTTAAACAACTCATACCAAACAACAGAAAAAACTCACCTGGACTTATCATTGCTGGCATTTTCCAGAAGAGACTTTTAATGCACTTGTGACATTTCAGGATGGTGTTGGAAGATTGTTACATATAGCAGAACGTGCCCCATTTGAAAATAGGAGAAAGTATAATTCAGCAACACCGATTAAAATAATTCACAAGAGATTTTAAGAAAATAAAGCCACCAGGCTTCCTAAAGAAAACAGGAAACCATTTCCTTTCACCTCAGCTTCAGAAAATAAGATAATCTACCCTTATGTTCTCTGCATAGACCTGGCTTGCTCCAAATCCATCAAAACTTACATCTCCACAGACAATAAATGAAGCAGGCCAGCATCTGAGGTACTGCCTCCATCCTCTTTCCCTCCCAGAAAAAACAACCAAATCTACAATTCCAGTAACAGACTCCATCATGCATACCAAAAAGCCTTCAAATAAATTATTTTTCCTCTCTATTCATTCAACGTCTCTTTCACTGTACTAACTCAATTAGATGGAAAACTTTGTGCAGTGAATGAATCTCAATCTTAATTTTCTGTCTGTCAGCTGTTATATTAATTCTCTATAATAAGGTTTACAAAAAGTTTAGAGGATAAATTTCTGCTGAACCTCACATCTCCTTGGGTCCTCATGCTCCTTCTGTACTCACCTGCAGATTAAAACAGATATGAAATACTAAATACAATCCTAATGATAGAGGATTATGAAATAATTTATTAAAGGAAATAAATGCATGTCCTAATAACATTATTCCAATTATTTTACTAAGAAGGGACTGCTCACAGTTGTTGGGGCACTGCTAGAAACTTGTAACTCAAACTGGCCTACTAAAATCACAAACCCTCTCCTCAGGGCAGTGTTACAGCAAGCAGAACTACCCAAATCAGCTTTAACTATTTATTAGAAAGATAATCTTGCAGTGTTTTATAAGAAGCTACATTATAGTGCCTTTCCAACATCATTATTCAAACACCTAAATACCAGCATAACTAGAATGACTGTTACCTAATAGCTACTTAAAAATAAATTTCAGATAACTAGTAAGTTTTTTAAGAATTACTGTGATCCATCCTCACAGATTGCCTACACACAATGTATCAAAAAACGGTCCTCTTTACCATCCACTTCCACATCTACACACTGCTGTTTAACACACTTAGGTAATATTACACCATTCAAGATGGAAAACAACACCTGAACATTAAACCAGGTTACCAGAAACATCTAGATTCCATACTCACAAAAACCTTCAAAATGTTCCAGCCACGGTTCCATAACATAAATGGGATCCCCTTTAACCTTCACAATGATATCAGGAAATATAAACATTTTCTAACGACTTTGTATCTGCCACTTAATACAGGGAGAATTTTTATTCAGTATGGATGTATACTCACAACATTTATCAAAATGCCTCTGTATTCATGTTGTCTCTTTCTAATGGACATAGCTCTCAAAAAAAATCCTGTGAGCTAAGAATTCATTTATAGCATGCTATTAGACATGAAAGTCACACCCCTGTTAAAACTGGTACTTCTGTAAGTTGGCTGAAAGCATGAACACATCCATTTTACATTAACATACACACAGAAAATCAGAGGTGAATACATACACTCATTATAAAATGAAAATAGCACAAAGTCATCTTTCCCTTTTCTACTTACACAGGTCGGGTTATTGTCTACAAACTTTCTGCTGCTAACAACTTGAAAACATTTTCTGAGGAAAAAAGTCCGTTGCACAGCAAAAAAACTTCATAGCTAAACATCACTATAGAGCAAGAAACCAAACCCAAGAATAGATACTTGCAGTATTTGTTGCTTAGTACTGACACATCTGCTGCATAATAGCATTACATAAACCAGTTACCTGCTGCTTTTCTACCTCCACGAAGTACAAAGTGTTAAGTGTTAGTATCATTCTCCTTTTAGACCAGACACTCACCAATCTTTGGACGAAAGTAAAATCCAAGGAAAGAAGATGTGTTATTTTAAGACTGATGAATAATACCTGAAAATATCTGAATGATATTGAAAAAAAGAAGTTAATATTCCATTTCTCTTACACTTTATTAAATAAGAGATCGTATTAAACACAATTCATTTAAAAGCCACAGCAGCACTGTTACTGAATAGCTGGTAGAAGTCATCACTTACAAAAACATTGATATTCAGTGAAGATCTGCTGCTAGATTCAGCAATATGCAAGTCTCTTACCTGAATTATGTAGCTTGTTCCGCTGAGTCAATGACTGCTGCAATTTATAGTCAATTGACAACATGCAAAGTAGCTTACAGTTAGATCTGCTCATTTCTGGTTCAGTTTTTCCACCCACACCACAGCTATGATGGCAACAGAACTTGGCATTAAGGGCTAGAAATTTTAAAACTGTATTGAACACAACCAGGTTACCTGAAAAAGTAATCAGAACTGTACTTTGTTTATGTCCTATGTGTATTCTGTTACTCTTTACTAAAGCAGTATTTTCATTTATTAGCATTTTGTACTTTAATGTCTAAATATGCAAAGTAGCTAGTATTTAGTTAAATATTTACCATCAAGGCATAAGCAAACTGTTTCATTTTAAACACAAAACACCAGCATTGATTTAGAAGAAACTCGTGATGCATTTGTCTCCAGATTAGAGGTGAGGAAACACAGCTTAATATCCTCAAATTATCCCCTTCATTATACCTGTAATTTGGGGAAATTCCCTTAGTGTTAAAAAGTATAACACCACATAAAAGGTCTCTAATAAAGCATTTACAGAGGTAGACAATACAAGATCTGAAAACAGTGAGCAAACAGTAGCAAGAAAAACACTTTAAAGGCTTGCTTAAACTTAGAAACAGTGTGAAGCAATCAGTCTGTATCATCAAATATATAGGGATACACAGACGCTACATATATCAGTATACAGCTGTCCCATTGTACAAGTGCAAGGAAACCTGATGCCTAACTTCAAACCTCCCCCGTTACAGGGGTACCTTGACACTTCAGACTATCTCCGTATTTGGCCCTCCTATTGATAAAACCACACAAAAAATCCAAAACCAAACTTATTTAGCTTAAAACTTTCAGAAGATCCTGTAAGATTAGAAATACTTGCTCTACTACCAAGCGGTCTACATACACCCAAGTCTTGCTGTTTCGGGACTGTCAGCCATCCAAGAAAGCATTCTGCTCCTGCTGCCCTGGTGTGGGGCCACAGCAATGCTGTATTCTGCATCCTCCTTCCCGCAGCAGCTTCAGGCCTCATCAGAAAGGCAGCCAAGAGGTAGAACATCTACTAAAACTGGTAGATGGGGATGCATTCAACAAACAAGTTGGATTGTTTTTCATTAGGGGACCCGAGGTATATCACTGTCATAACCATTATTGACTCATTGGGGTGGGACGTTGAACACAAGAACAGAACCCAAATCTCAATTTGGTTTTGGTTCTGTCAATCCATCTTGTGGTTTTTTGTTGGTTTTGTTTTTTTCATTAAAGGAACAAATCCTGTGCCTCCACCAATTAGCCACCAGTTATAATGCCCTCCAAATTAACTCAATTTTTGGAAGGCTACTGGACTGACAAGGGGATGAAGCTCTGCATCTGCAGAAGAGCTGCAGTCAGTGCAGATGTTGTCCTGGGGCAGCTATGTTTGCACCCCTGCTGTGGCAGGGCTATGTGCACTCGTACAGTTCAATTCCAACGCTACTCTGTCCCCCAGGCTGTGGGCTAAGCAAGCCAAAACTGCACCTGGCAACACACAGAACTGTGCCACATACCAATTCCTTCCACACTGGAACTGAAAGCTGTGCAAGACAATGTAGCCACATACACATCGCTAAATTTGAGTCAGGGACTAAATCATTTTTCCGTTAACAAAGGGAAGAAAGGCTCACCACCTTATCTAAGCACTGAACAAGTGCATATTCCCACTCTGAAGCATTTTCAGAGACATGCTTTTACAGATGGAATTTACCTGCAGGGTAATGAGGGAGAAAAATTAAGACATACAGATAACGCACATTCATTTTTCAAAAATCAGTTTTATCTTGGTTACATTCCAAAGGGGATATATGAAAGGTAGTCATCTAGCAACTGTATACCTCTAAAGAGAGACGAGTACAGAACCACAGATAAAAAAATACACCTAACTCCCAAGATGCTAGAGAAAGTATGTGCCTTACAGCATCAATCCAGACAAATGCAGAAAGACTGTTATAATAAATATTTCATCATATACTAACTCCTGAGACTTTAGCCATGAAAAGAAAGGAAAAAGATTTTTAAGAGATATCATACACATACAATATATTCAGCTATTAAAGCAAAATAGAACAAAATGCCAACACTGTCTTGATATGCACTGCATTTGAGTTTATCTACATCACAGTACTTTAAGTGTGCAGCTCAAAGAGTCAGTGTCCATTTAAGTTCTGCCTTAAATCTGCAAACGTCACATGACATACAAGCATCTTAAAAGTTGAGTGTGAGAAACCAAATGGTGAATACAGCCAATCAGGATCTCATTCTCTGAAACAAAAACTACACTGCAAGATTTCCAGAACCTAGCACTAGTCAGCAGAAAATCCAAGTATATTTACAAAAGGTCTCTACATAAAGTGATTAGTGAGTTGTAATTACTGTGTTCCCAGGTACTTTTTAACCACATAAATAGTCAAGAGAAATATATAGTTAAAAATCACCATCAAGTCACAACTGTAAATAAGGTACCACAGTGGCAACCCAAGATATCTTAGGGTTTGTTTTCACTTTTATTAATAAAAGCCATTGGAAAATGTAAAGATTTTCACTTTTGTTTAATCTTTTTAAATTCTTCCCACTCCTGTGCATTCCTTCAAAGTTCAAACACTTTTATTTTTTAAAATCAATAACAAACCATTCAAGAAAACCCTTCTGAATTGGCAGGATCAGGAAGACGTTAGTCAGCTCTTTCAATTAGTCCGCTTTACTTCCCTGGAGTTACTTTACTGAGACACAATTAACTCAGCACAACATGACGGTCAAAGACAGATTTGCGTTGCTCTTGGACCTGTAACTTCCAGCGCTGCTGGGCATACTCCACTTTGTTCAATACGTTGGCGCGGCTCCGAGAACGAGCCAGCACATCATGAGCATTTGCAAAAGGCTGGTGATCCTGGAATGGAAAAATCACTAGTTAGATCTCCACTAAGCAATGACATTAGTCTTTTCTGTTGATTTGTTGTTATATTCCAAAGGCTCTGGGGGCGTTTTAGTCTTGGGGTGGTTTTTGGGTTTTTTTTAAGGTAAACAATCTGTTTCAACAAGCTGGTCAGTAATAATGACAAAGCAAGTTTTTGAATAGTTAGAACTGTACTTCAATTTCTCATTCAAACTAACTTCCACAGGTTTCCCAAACAGACCAAACTTTGTTGTACTGTCAAACAATTATCTGCTACCCAGAGACATCATAGTGAGCCGCAAGATGAGAACCACAGTCTTGCAACCCCTAGCAGCTGCTGCAACAGAAGCCTAGAACAGACCCAGTTGCTGGGAGTCTCCTGTTCCTGTTATGAATGCACTTTAAAACTGAATTCAAGAGTCAGTTCTCTGCCAGCTCCTGGTCGTTTACTGGCAGGCAGTTCAGGATGTTCACACACAGCTTCTATGTAAAACCAACACACTCCGATGTTTACCAAACGAAACCTATTGTACCCAGCTGTCTAAAAGCAAAGTGTCAATACAGCTGTTAAAGTGACAGAACTTAACAATAACCCAGTGTTTGTTTAATATTTACTGTCTGTTTTCTAACAATACCTACAAAGCTTTATTTTCTTCTAGTTAATATAACCAAGTTATAAACAGTAAGAGTTGGAACTGAACTTCTTACTTGGCTATCAAGCAGTTTTGCACAAAGTCACGTTGCTAAAGTTGTCAGAAGACATGTACACAATGTATAATGAAAAAATAACATAATTATGTCCTTTATTAAATAACTGACTTTTTGTATGTCTACACTTCACATTCCTTTATCTCCTAGAATACCTCTGAAGACATTTAATGAATGCTTTGTGACACAGAATCATAGAATGTTTCAGGCTGGAAGGGACCTCTAGAGGTCATCTAGTCCAACCTCCCTACACAAGTAGAGACATCTCCCTAGGTCAGGTTGCTCAGAGCCTCATCAAGCCTGACCTTGAATGACTCCAGAGATGGAGCCTCCACCACCTCTCTGGGCAGCCCATTCCAGTGCTCTATGACCCTCATGTTAAAGAACTTTTTCCTAATATCCAACCTCAATCTATCTTTTCCTAGCTTAAAAACATTGCTCCTTGTCCTATCACTACAAACCCTTGTGAATAGACCTTTCCCTGCCTTCCTGTAGGCCCCCTTCAGGTACTGGAAGGTCAGTATAAGGTCCTCCCGGAGCCTTCTCTTCTCCAGGCTGAACAGCCCCAACTCCCTCAGCCTGTCCTCATATGAGAGATGCTCCATTCCCCTGATCATTTTGGTGCCTCTCCTCTGGACATGCTCCAATACATCCACATCTTTCTTGTGCTGGGGGCTCCAGCGTGAGACTGTGGCCCTCCTATGACTGTGCAGAGTAGCTCAATGATGATTCTTAGTAGTACAGAGATGACTGTTAATGATACCCACTGAAGCGATGCCTGTAAGCCCCAAAGCCACTCATGAGCCTCACTGTGCTAATAGAGAACAAGAGACAATTCCTGAACCAAAGAGCTATAATCTCACCATAAAAAAATTTGCAGTTGAATATTCCTAGAATAGGAAGTTAACAGGTGATATATCACTTCATTCACAGGGAAACAAAATCACAATAGCAACACATTAATACCTTATGGTATTAATGGAAGGGAGAGCACAGGACAAGCTAGATGGCTTTCCTGACAAACAACGATCTCAGCTCAAGGACCAGTTACTGTCACTTTCTACACAGACAACAAGCGTAAAAAAAAGAATTTAAGAGGAAAGAGGTCTATAGAAGTGGCTTACATTAATCAGTTGTCACTGCCATCAACAGGGAAATAGAAAGAACAAACATACTGGCTTGAAATTCAGCAACAAAATTAATGCACACAGTATTTCCAAAGGGTGGCGAGAACTTAGAAGAGAGAAGGCAAGGCTGGAGGTAAGTCACGAAGGACCTTAAATTATTTCATGTTCACCGTCACAAAAGGATAAACAGGAAAGGAGCACCATGAACTACACAAGGACCTGAAGTGCTTTTTGTTCCAAGCGCTACTGCAGATATAAGCACTAGAGACTCCACAAGCACAGGTAATGGTCACAGCAACAGTTACAGCAAAACAAGAAACTGAAATAAAAACACTCTGCAGTTAACCTGAGCTCTGCCAGAGGACTTATTTCACTTTGTCCACCTACAATCAGAAGACTCTAACCCAGGTTTGAAGGTATTCATATAATTTATCTAAGGTATAAAATAAAAATAATTTCTCTGAGGTATACCACACAGCACAAGTTCATTTAATTCAGGTAGGAATCTGCCCAATCTGCTAGAAGAATGCAGGCAGAAGAACATTTGTTCAAATCCCTCCTTTCCAAATAAAACCCCAAATATCCTCCTAGAAGTGACTGGGAAAATCTTCAGATGTCAATACAAAAGCATTTGAATATGTCTC
>JAVSBS010011715.1:0-14148 GCA_033124195.1 Coracias cyanogaster | reverse complement strand
GACTACTACACTTGTGCAGAGCCTCACTACCTCCTCTCTCAAGGATAATAGCCTTCAGCAAGAGAGAAATGTGTGCAGAGGCTGTGAAAAAAAGCAAATCAGAGGTGAAACAGAATGCTGACCTGGGTAATGCACTGTTTCTTTAATTATGTGTGTTTTATTAGCTACAAAAGTTTATTTCTCCATCGTAAAACATTTGCAGTAGTAGCTTCATTATTGTGACAGAATTCCACTTTCTGTTAAATTTGTAACACTAGCAAAAATTCCTTATAGGCATTTTTACAGTGATATCTGCTTAAGATAAGCTTGAAAACTGTCTAATATTTCATCCTTCTTAAAGACCATTTCTTGGCTGTTTGTTATACTTGTTCCTCTGCTCCTCCTTTCTCAGAATGTCTGTATCAAAGCAGAGTATTGATTATCAGTTCCTTATTGTGGGTTTTCCCTTCACAGTGTGAGGGAGGAAGGACATTTTGTTTTTTTTAATCCTCTGCAACATTGGTTGGAAAACTGTTTTGGTTTAAGAATGTCCATATTTGGTCTGAAAAGAACAGATTATCATCCAAGAACCTGAACAACATCTCAAACGGTTGCTGAAGTTTGAATGAGTTAAGAGGAAATCTACTATAAAGCATCTTCCATCTGGTACTTGCCTTCTTGAAGCCTTGCAAAGGATTTAATATATTCCCTTGTGGTTCTCATGGAGCTGTGCATGAGCTGCATCACAGAAAATGTTCTATAAAGTACGGGGTTTGGAGTTTGTTTGGGTTTTTTGGTTGGCTTTGCTGTAAATGAGTTTGCATCTAATCTTGCTTCAATTGGTTTTAATGAAACTAATGGCTGCTACAGTTGACCAAATGACAGTGACAGAATTCCTACCATAAGGAAATCAAGCATTAGAAAATATAAAATTAAATCTAAGAGTCCCTGAATAATAAAGAGAGGTATTTAGCATAAGATAGATTTGTGATCCTATATGTTCATCTTTGTGCTAAGCATCCAAATTCTGCAAATTCTATTCTAGATAACGCTATTGTGACCCAGCAACTTAGCAGAGTTCCCTAAACAAAGGCTTTCAAATTTGGAAACACCTCCAGAATGGCCAGTTGAAAACAGTTTCGGTGATTTTCATTTCTGATGTGATTTCTACAGTACTAGACACCTGGGTTCACAGCTTTGTGAATTTTACATCTGAGAGCACAAGACCAATTTGCTATTACTAGTAGCTTTCTCACTGTATGAACAACAGAACTAACACCTTAGAGGTTGTAAAATTTATGTTTCTCTCCTTGCACTGCTGCAGTTCTTGACATGGGGTTTACTGTGTCTCTGTCTCAGGAACAGTTCCCCAGGTCTCCATCCCTGACTTGCAACACTTTGGTTACAGTCTGGTCCCATCCAGTCTGTAATGCATATGGGGACTAGATCCAGCTGCCAAACCGCAGCTAAGTGCCCTGTGTCTGAACCATTACTGATGGCTGTTTTGTAAAGCCTGGGTGTATAAATGCAGTCTGATCTTTGCTGCAGCCATAGGACCCTGCAGTTCAGCTCCCCACATGCCAGAGCCATTGCCACCATGAGCTACTCATGCTTACTGTGAAACCTGAGCCAAGTCCATCTAATCTTTTGCAGGTGGCTGATAAATTCGTTAGCTGGCTTGTGGCTTAGCCTAACATGCAGCAAAGATGGGAACTCATGAAACCAGAGACAATCATGTCAGCCCTTTGGAGCTGCTGTGATATGAGATGCATGCCACTACTCATGCTGCAAAGGCTGATGGAGCTGTGCTCCAGTGCACGCTCATCACAGGAAGAAAGACATAACAGCAATAGTGCTAGTGTTGGCTGCCAACCTGAGAAATCCACTGACCGCCACACCCTGCTCACCTTTGCTTCTTCCAACACATGAACTAGGCTGGTAATGAAAACAGTTTACAAGGCAATACTTTTAAATTGCTGTCACCAATTAACAGCCACAAACACAGAGGCAGAGCAGAAACTCAACTATTATTCCTCCAAGAAATAAATACCACCTCAACCATTTATTTGGACTTTTAGTAAAAAAAAGAGCTTGTTATAAAGATATATTTGAAATTTTCTGCTTGTCTGAGCTGATAGCTGGTATAAAAAGATCAAGACAGGGCAGGGCTTGCTTTCCTTTTATAAAGATAGAAAAATAATCTCTAGGTTTGTAGAATGAAATGGAACACAGAGAGATGGAGGAATACTGGCCTTGCTGGGTCCTTCATTCAATTTCCCCCGCCATGTTTTCTGATCCTTCCTAAATGGGCTATTTTGCTATTTAGTATAGTCATGATGGTGGGTAGGACTAGAGGACTAAGTGGATGGCCTCTCTCTACTGCATTTTTAAGACACTTTAGAGAGTTTTCAGAACATCTCAGTTTTAACTCTATTCCTTTAGCAAAGGACAAATTGTTTAATGTTAAGTGACATTAGAATCAGCACCAAACGAAAAAATAATCTGAGGTTTTCTGGCAAAAAATTACCACCAAACTCCAAAATAATCTGAGGTTTTCTGGGGAAAAGCTGTAACATAAGACAGGGAAAAAAGTTTTCCTATGTTACTGGCCTGCTCAGGGCAGCTAAAGGCTTGTATGGCATCTGATGTAATTTTATCCCAGGCTTTGCTTGGACAGTGATGTCTTGCTACACTCCCAATGAAGCCTGAAATGCAGTACCCTAAGATAACCCATCAGCTGGCCGTCTTTGCTATGCTAGAAGGAGGGACAGGACTGAGACAGCTCCTTCACTGGGGGTCCCTTCATACTGTGAATGTGGTAAATTTTGGTTGAAATAAATAATGCTTGAACTGTGGTATTCCTCTACTTGTGGAGCTGCTGTGTGAGAATCTTAGCTGAGGCTAGAGTTAGTTTCTTTAGCTTTTAAGCTTGATATTTTAACTTTATGTTTTTCTAACTCATTTAACTGTGAGCCACCAGTAGCAGAGTCAATTAGATAAGAGCCTCATTTATGCTGTAGTTCATATCTGTTGTGATACTTCATTGGTTTTCCAGGCTGCATGTCAGGAAGGGAGAGGTAACGTCTGTCTCCTGCCTGTGTGCAAGCTATGCCAGGATGGGACTACGAGCGCCCCAAATTACTGCTCCAATAATGTCTGCAAAACACTTCATTATCATTGCTTGGATGTGTTGGAAATTATCATGGGCTTGAAGCAGATATTCAGGGCCCAGGTTTCCTCTTCTTTTTTCTATATCTGTGACACAAAGTCCTTGTATTCTGAGAGTGAATAATCATCCCTTATGATCTCTGCAGACATGTTCCTACTTGCTGTCTATGTCCTTCTAATGTCATAGCCCAGTGTTGGATTAGTGCCAGGATTAACATGCATTTCCTTAACATGGGGAAGTAGGACATCACATGAATATAATCTTTGAATTGCCTCTGGCTGTTTTTGCCAGCCATCTGTCCAAACTGTGCAACAACAATCATTTGTTTAGGCTGAGTATGGTGCTCTGGTTCAGATCTGTATCACAGCTCCTTTCCATGAGATTTAACTTTCCCCCTCCACTCTAAAAAGGGCATCCCAGCACAGAGCTCTCTCAAGATGTATGAAGTACTTAAAATCACATTTTTGTTGTGTATCAGAAAGAGAAGGCACTCACACTGAGAGAGACTTGCTCCAGAATGACCAGCAGCTTAGTACTTAAGGCTTATGCAACAGCAAGGCAGCAGATGCAGGAAAAAAATAATCTACCTTTCTTTAGCAACTAGTACCTAAGAGCCTGGCAGTTTTAAGTTCCCCTAATAACATCTATGCAAAGTAGGGAAGGTGTGTTTTGTCATGATTTTACAGACCAGGATGATGAGAAAAACCATCTTGTACGGTAAATAGCCCTAATAAAACACAGCACTGACACAGCTCTTCTCCTAGTTGAACCAGGCCATGCAACACATACCCTGAGCAACACAGGCTATAGGGAAGAATGCTGTCCTGGTTCCACGGGGATTGACTCACAGGCCAGCCATGGTATGCAGGCCATTAACAGTTTAAAGTCAGCCAGGAGCTTAAGGTGGGAGGGGCAAAAGCCATGGCAGCTGACCTGAGCTGGCTACAGGTGTATCCTGGAACATAAATGTCACACTCATTATAAAGGGCAAAGTTTGCTAAGGACAGGGGCTCCTTCTATTCCTCCTCCTCACCCATGGAGGGGTTTGGCATCATTCTGCTCCTACGGATGCTTTCCCATTTATCATGACCACCATGCACCCATTGGACTGAGGATAAGTTTGCATATTTTGTATTTCTATTAGTATTAATATTAGTTGTGCTGTTTCATTAAATCCATTTTCATTTCAACCCATGGGTCTTCTCTCCTTTTCCTGATCCCCTTCTTGGCTGGGGAGGGGTCGTTGGGTGATAGAGCAACTGCTATAGTTTACCCCTAAATATAGACACGTGCTAACCACCAAAGCATTTATACCTAGTCTCCCTCTGTGGTATATCCCACCTGGCTGGAAGACCTTTCTAACTTCTGCTGCAGCCCATGTAACTGATGGAGTCTATATCTGTCCTGTCATGTCTGAATATGGATTCAGGAGTCAGGCTTGCATATGTATTTTGAAAAGACATTTGTCAAAATATTAAAGTAAGGCAAGCTAAAAATGTTACAATTTCCACAGGAAAAAACACAAGAAGTATGCTCTTTGAAGGCCTAACTACAGTGGAGTACATGTGTATCCTATTTTCAAACTGTAATCCAGCCAATTCTAGTTAAAAAAATGGATCATGTATTTGTTTACAGTACTCCTTGTTTAAAAGAGAAGCCACTTTATTATAATTGCATACACATGTAAGTCATTTTACTCATGTCTTATCAGTTGTTAATGCTTTTAGAATATTCCTTATTCCAGTTCCACTGAAGTGAGAATTATTTTAGTTCAGAATCTGATTAACAAAAATTAGCAAAATGAATTTGTTTGCTAAGCACTGCAGGTGAAGTGAAAACTATTTCTGTCCCGTACCAGATCTATCCTGGGGTTTCTGCTGATGTACAACAGTAGTATACTCTTTGCCTGTCCAAAATCTTGGCCACATGCCACGTAAGATTATGTAGCTGCAGTTGAGTGGCAAGTATCACTTTATTTTCCTTGTTTATTCCACTTTCCCAGAGAGAGTGCATGTTTCAGGTGTTTGACAGATTGAAATGTTACTGTCACCCAGCACAACCTTGCAAACAATGTCTTTCAAACACTGCTCTCCACATTGTCCAGATTACATAATTCCCATGAAAACTAAACCAAACAAATGACTTTTTAAAGTCCCTATTACAAAAGAGTAGGAAGTATGTACATAAACAGTTTAAAGGAGGAAGCAAGGACTTGCTGCCAAAACCAATGGTGAATTTAACATCATATTCAATCGTTTTTAACAGTTGCAAAACAAAATGTTCTTTTTTTCCAGTCCATCTAAGTTTTGCAATGATCTTAGGCTAAACTATGATTGTACTAACAGAAGGAGGTAAATAGTGATGGATTTTCTGCTGGAATATATACTTTTTCATTGTTGTGCTTCAGCTTTCATGGGACGAATCATTTTGATTAGTCTTTATTGAATTAATGTTTTTGTTTCCTATTTTCCTGTAGTTTGCAATCCCAAAATAAGTATTTAACCAGACAAAAAGACTTTAAAAAATTTCTGTCTGTTGTTGCTCCCCTAACTTCCACATTCCTAGCAAGCAGATCAACTGTGACATACCCGTATTTGCTTTGAGTGGCACCTCGCTTCACAAATAGCTTCACTGACATCAGTGGATGTCCTTGTTATGTCTGGCAGAAGCTATTGAACTGCGATTTATCAGCCCAGTTTGATTCTCGCAGTTCCAGCAGGGTGACTAGCCTGACAGAAGTACAATAGTTCATACAGTTTATATGGTCATAAGCCCAACAGAACTGGGATAAAACTGGGGGAAAAGTGGGAAGGGCTAGGGCAAAAGCTAAATAGCTGTGAACATAGATATTACAATCTGTCCCTCAGTCATAACAGTGCTGTTGAATGCTGTAGAATGACTGCAAATGTTTTGTGATGCAAAGTAGATAAGCAATATTTTGCATTCGAAGACCATCTGTGCATGCCAGGATGCTTCATACATACAAACATTAAGTTTACACCCCAGTGGCTATCTGCAGATACTATTTCAGCTTTGGTCCAGAAACTGTTGCAGTAGCTTGTGTGTACAAATGGAAAACATTAAGCCTTTAATTTTTTTTTTTTTTTTTTAACAATGTCATGAGGGATTTTTCTTTCTAAGACTTAATCCTCTCCACACCGTGTCTCCCCAGATTGTCCTACTTGTTTTGATATTTCAAAAGAACCACCTTACAAGCATTTATCCTTGTGTTTGCTAAATAATACAATATGAGCTCAGTTCAAATGCAGAGCAAATCCCACAGCATTTCATTTCAGTTAGTTTATTGTTTCATCATGTTTATTAAGTGTTTAAGAGACTAAAGTCACCCTTGTAATAGTCAAGGAGTGGGAGTTAGTTAAGATCCATATCTAAAATTAATAAACTTGTCAAAACCTATAGGGCCTGATAATAAACAGCAGGTTGTTTTGTGATGATAATTCCATCCTTACAGAAATCTGCACTTCATAAAACTGGAATTGAACTGTTAGTTTCATAGGTTTGATTACTGTGAATGAGGATGCTAGACACCTGGGAGACTGGCTGTAGGAACAGGTGAGGGCCTGCAAAGCCTTCTAGTTCTCCGTCAGAAAGCTTAATGCGGATGAGTAAAGGCCATATGTAGATATTGAGGGAAAAGCTGCCTTGAATGTTTGAAGCTGTGAAGTGTGGTTCTTATGAGTAGCAATTTTAGAAAGTCAAAATTTATCTAGATCATTCAGCTCAGAGATAGGAGGACAAAGAGTGGAAGTCTGAAACTCAGGCTCTTTCCTCTTTTGAGGTGTTTCCCTAGCTTCAGGCTGCTCAGTGACACAGAGTAGTCTGAAGGAATTATTGCCACCGTTGCCCATAACATTCACTGGTCTTTGGCTGCACTGGTCTTACTTTATGCTACTCTGGCAACACAGAGCAGCCATCAGCCCTTAATGCTCTTATCTAGAGGATTATACCAGCAAGTGGCAGGCAGAATGCCACCATGAGCTCTCCTGCTGTAGACCATTCCCAGTAGCTTTTTTTATTCGACTTCTCAATGTGATGGCCCACCTGGATGCTCAGCTAGACTTTGAGAGTTGGGAGGAAGCCAGAACAAAAGAAAACTCTTTCCTGATTGCAGCTAATGAGAGATGGGATGCTGAAGGTTGATTATGAGTAAAGGAAGATGAGGGAACTTCAAAGGGTGAGATGGAGTGCATGGGCTTTTTTGCCTTAGACTTGTTTTCCTCAGTGTGCGCAGTGCATAAAGGAACTATGGCAAGAGCCTCTGAAAGTGTCTGAAACACTGACCTAGGGAGCAGGTTCATTGTTTTGGGGTTTATTTTTATGACAGGAGAATTGTGGTCTAATGGAAACTCTCTACATTTCTTAACTCCAAATGTGTAGGTGTCTAAGCAGACCTTACTTGGGAAATACATACTATTTCAAACTGACCTGGAGGGCTAAACATTACTTTGTTTATGGATATTGCTATGGGAATTTCCAGTATAGAAATCAAAGGTGGCTTGAAAAGAAAGGGAAGTAAGGATTAAGTTTTAGCAGTCTTGCTTTTTTTTTTTTTTTTTTTTTTTTTAATAATGGGGCCATAACTGGTTAAAGGCAAGGTTTCCAGTCCCTGCACCTCTTAAAACCAGGTCACTTCTTTGTGTGAGACACTAAAAAGTGAAAATGAGGAAATACCAGAAATGAGAACTTTAACTGTAATATGAAGCTAGTTATACAGTGTTAATGCAGACAATATAGAGAAGTGACAGGATTTGCCTTTAGCACCGATCTTGTTGAAATAATTAGCACTAAAGAGATGAAGCTTTGAAGAACAGAGTCCTGATATGCCATGAAATATTCATTTCTACTAAGTCATTTAAATGAGAAGTGTTGAAAAGGGGAATCGTTCCAAGACTTCTCACAAAGTCTGTTGAATAGTTAGATGGGAATAAGGAGGGAGAGCAGGGAAGGAAGAGTTGTTTTGAGTTTGTTTTCTTTTTTAAATTAAAACATGAAATGTAGCTTACTGGTTATATTAATGAATCCCTTGCTATTCTCTCATGTAGTCATATGATGCTGACCAAAACTAGGAAGGAAATGTTTTCAATGTGTACCTAAGCCCCTCCTCCCATTTCAGGAATTTGTATTGTGGGTTGTAGAGTAATATGAACCAGCAAAACTGCCCAAGGTGTTGGTTAACACTGTTCTGGAAAATTTATTACCACCCAAAACATGAGAAATTCTTCTCAGTTGACTGACTTTATAGTAAGATCTCAACTGAAAAAAAAAAAAAACCAAATGAAAAACAACAAACCAAAAACATGTACTGTGGCAAAGTTTGAAAAAATTCCCTTTGTACTACTGTGTTGTAACTGGCTGCCACCCAATGTCATCTGTATGTCTGCTTGGTAGCAAAAAAAGATTTTCAGCATTTCTTCTTACTAAAATGAAACATTTTATATATATTTCAAAAGCCTCCTGTCATTTTAAATTAGATCACATACATCTACTTTTACTTTGAAAAGTAAAACAAGGTTCACACCACTTATAGTTTGGCTTTACTTCTTATCACTCACTTCTCTCCTTTTTCAATCATCTTCCAGCAGACATTCCTGTACGTCAACCAATTTGAAGCAGAATTCCTTAGATTAAATAAGTCCAAGTTTATACAGCGGAGAATAAAGGGCACAGCGCTACAACTCTACTTAAGGAAGTGCCATTAGTGGAGTTACTCCCACAAACTGAGATTCTGGAGTCTGACTGACCATGCTAGTTGAACTCACAGGAACCCTGAATCCACCACAGTTAATGCTTTGCCTACAAGACTAGGACAAGCCAAGAAAATGGACAGATAGTTATTGGAGACATTTTCATTATGAGCAAATGGAAAACTACTGAGGCAAAGACCTCTTCTGTCCTTGACCTGTGTTTTCAACAGTACAGCAGGCTTGTAAAATTAATAATTCTCACTTGTACTCTGGAGCTCCAGTTTGGATTGGGACTGTGCTGTCCATGGTGCAATACAAACACCCAAGAGACTTTATTTCTGCTTGGGATGCATTTGCCATGGCCCACTGACAGTAGCAGCAGCCTGTTCTCTGGCTTGTTCTCCTAATAAATTCACACCAGAGCCAGAAGTGCTGGATTTCTGGCTTCAGAGTACCACCACAGTGTACATTGATGAACTCTGGTGGGACTAGATTCAGCTTTAGCATTGACCCCTAAGGTTTAGGGGTCCCTCCTCAATCCAGAGATCACAACTTTGTGGTCATCCAAGAAGGTTCCACAATAGTTCATCAAACATACACGAAGTATAAGACGAAATACTTAAAGCTCACTAAATACCCATCAATGTTGAGAAATTTCCAACCAGACTGTAAAAACTTAGTGAGCAAAGTCCTTCTACCTGGAAACAGTCTTTTTGCTAGAAAAAAAGAAGTTTTTACCCCCTCTCACCTTCCGTGCATGCCAATTCTTTAGATCGCTGAGCAGCCTATAACAGAATTTTTTCCTTATTTCCATCCATTGGCACTCATTTATTATCTGATTACCAGCTTTCTTTGGGCCTGCTTTTTTTATTCCACCTCTGCACAACATTCAGCACAACGGATTTAGGGGCTCCAGAAACAGGGATGAATAATGCCTGTACACAACTCTGCTAGCTTCTCAAGTGGGCAGAGTAAAAAACTGCCAGCCACTTCCTAAATGTACTGTTGCTCAGGAAAGGGATGTTACCCAAAATTTCATACAAGATTCTGCCAATTTGTTTTTGTAGAATAAGTATTGTACATGTGCATATTAAAGATCATGATTTTTTAGCTAGCTATTCTCCTGAATATCCTGAAGTACTTCATGAATAGTATAAAGGAAAAGAAAATACACAAACAACTCTTTTAAAGAAAACTTGCTGCTATAAGCAATACAGTATAAGAAATGGAGAGTAACTTCTCCAAATCAGTAATTAACATTACAAAACCTTTATCTTTTGTACAGATTTTGGATTGTTAATTTTGGGAGCACACCTTTTAGATGCAATTATAAGGCACACCTGTTTTTATAGCAAATAAATGATAACTGTGTGCAAATCTAACCCTACTGGGTCTGCATAGCATTATGCTCAGCAAGACACACCATTCTGTGCACTCAGCACCCCTCATGCATATTGGATGTTGTCAAAGTTTTGGCATGGAATTCACTCAGTATCACTTTCTGGACTCACACTCATGGCCCTGAGGTGCCGTGTTGCTCCTGTGGGCAGAGTGAACAGACAGTTGCATCATCCTGCTCGTGCACCTGTTTTGGATGTATTTACTTTATCTCTTCTGTGGATGCTATATCGACAGACAGAAAGGGGAGATTGCATGATTTAAGAGTAATGTGAAGAGTATTTTGCAACATGGGAGTATAAAAGAACAAGTTTCAATGGTTATGACTAGAATTATTAAAATGCCAAACATAGACAAGCAAAAGAACAAGTTTAATTGTTTTTATTATAATTGCCAATTTACTAAGAAGCAGATTGTTGTTAATGAAACTATTCATATGAGTAAAATGGGCCAGAGTTTGCTCTACAGCTCTCTAAGGCTGAAATCTAATAACTTTGGCTATTTTTTTATTTACCCAGAACATTTTGTTTATTACCATATTGTCCTTCGTAAGTAACTCTGTGTATCAATTTCTCTGTTCCTTCTCTTCTGATTATATGGTTGTAGAACATGAATGTATCAATTTAAATAATTCAGCAGATGCCACTGTCTGTAACCAGACACGGTCTGGGTACTTTTTCTAAAAAGGTTGTCAGAACAATTCTCTTCTGGCTGGTCTCTTAAATCACAGTCATTGTGTGCCACCCAGAGTTGGGATAGCAGAGCCAGGGCACAGAGTGGGTTTGGAGGGGAGGATGCATCACCATGGTCCTTGTGTGTCAAGCATCACCTCCCATGTTTCCCTAGAGATGAGTGACTTTAAATACAGCTAAAAAATAAATGTGTCTTCCCATGATGAGACACTGGGAGGAAAACATCTTCAGTAGCTACACAGATAAGATGTGACTCAGAAAACATACTTAATATGGTGCAAATGCTTACCTGTATATGTTTTATTTACCTATGACTCACTTCTAAACAGATCATTTCTCATCCTGCAAGGGACAGAGGGAAGAGAGGGATAATGTCAACTCAGTCTCAGCTTATCTTGCTGACAATACAAAAAAGTTTACCTTAAAATGTTCAATGCTATGTTCTCCCTCTGCTGTGGTGACTTCTACTGGGACTGATATTCCATTTCCCCCTCTGCATGTGATAACACTCTGCATTTCTATGCACCCAAGAGTATTTTTAGCACATATTGCAATTCCCTAGATGGGAAGCAAAACCACAATGTTGTATCTCAGTCCAATGGTATCACTTTAGACCACTGCCATGAGCAGGAACTTAAGTCAGACATCCTTAATTACATCAGATACACACTAGGATTGCATTCTTTGCCCTGGAAGGTTGCCGTGGTATGTCATGTGTCAAATCACACCACAAGCAAAAAATATTCACGGTGCCTTTTTTGGGCAGTTCTTGCAAAATATAACTTACGTACACATTCCCCTTCCGTGGTGTAGACAACCAGGCACCAGAAGTGAATTTTGGCTCTGAATGGCAGGGGTGTCCTGTTCGAATCTCCCCCATGAGCAGATTTAGTCACTCTTTCCTGTACAGCACCTACCTCACTGTGGTGACTTCCAGCCTTGGAGCTGGTACCTGACCTTCAGACAAGACACTCGGAACTCTGGACTGAACCAAGTGCTTTAGAAAGCCATACCGATCTCTGAGAGTGTGAGTGCCTGGCACGGTGACCATTCTGTGCTCCTCCCTAAACTATGCCTAGGCTTCCTGAAACCTCTTTCAAAGGAGGGTACAGTGTTAAAGAAACACCGGTTTATGTGCACACAGCAGATAATGCACAGTGGCAGGTGATGTATGATGTTAAGATACCCACGTTCACGCAGCTCCAAGAGGTGGTCTAGGCAGACACTGAGACATACATGGATTCTTCTGCATGTATCTTTCTGGGGTGTCTTATTTTTATGCACATTAGGAAAAATGCAATCTCCAAATTTTCATGTATCTTTTCAAAAGCAAAGGATTGATAAAGAAGAACACCTTAGGTGTTTGGGTTTTTTTACTTTTTTTTTATTTGTAAAATGAATTTAAGATTTTGAAATTATTAAAAAATATTCAGATTTGTACCACACTGAGGGTTACTTTTTTTAAACAAACATGATTTTGTTCAACCTCCAGGTTTGTAGAGTTAAGAAAATCGATCACTGAGTTTTTAGAGAAATAATTCGCAGAGGACACAATGACCAGAAAACATGTTTATTCTTTCACAAGGACAGGCGTAGCAGGAGGCGAAGAGACTTCTGACCAGGTTCCCATCAAATGATGATGTGAGATATGTGACCTTCCTTGTAGTATATTGGAGCATATGTCTGAGAAAGCTCCTGCTGGCATGATTTCAAAACTTGACCATAAATTAGTTCTCACCCACAGCTGTCTGAAACCCAAAGAAATTAGCTCAGATTCTTCACATTGTTTCCTTTTGACAGGAAGAACTAAAATGTTTGCATGTCATTAGTACTGTAGGTGTGTGTTGTTAAATCTTGGCTACTAAATAAAACTTGATATGGTATCATTATCTACTATTTTCATACAGCTGAACATTACATGGAGTAAATTTTAGAGGAGAAATTGCTGATGAAAACCTCTAAGAACAGGTATAGCAAATGAATGCTAAAATTCTACCATTCTTCAGAGAGAAAGACAAAAGATTGAGTAGTGAATATATTGGTTTATGTATGAGCAAATGCTTCAAACTCATAATCTTGTGGCAGGTCCTTATTCATATTTGGGTCTAGTTGGATTCAGTGGAGTGAAAGGATCTAAACTTAAAAATATTTGTCTGTAACCATTCTAGCAAATTCTCTTTGTTTTTTAAACAGATGGATCGTGCCTCTCCAAGAGGGGCAGAATAACAAAGAAGTCATGCACATTAATTTGTATTGGCACAAATGCTTTGACCAAGAGTAAATTGCTCACTGGAAAAAAATATAGCTTTAAATTTGAAGGTCATGTTAAATGAGTAAGTTCAATTAAAATCTCATCATAACCTTTGCATCCTGTAAGTATTCTTAAAACTTAGAAAATTAATATAAACCTACATATCATATGGGATACTTTTTATTTACAAATACATTAATAACAAAAAAAAGAGCCAGGGAGAATCTCCATCCTTTATTGGACGAGAGGGAGAACATTGTCACCAAGGATGAGGAAAAGGCTGAGGTACTTAATGCTGCCTTTGCCTCGGTCTTTAATAGTCAGAGCAGTTATCCTCTGGGTACTCAGCCCTCTGAGCTTGAAGACAGGAATGAGACCAGAATAATCCTCTCATAATCCAGGAAGTGGCAGTCAGTGACCTGCTATGCCAATTAGACACGCACAAGTCTATGGGGTCAGATGAGATCCACCCAAGAGCGCTGAGGGAGCTGGCAGAGGAACTTGCCAAGCCACTCTTCATCATTTATCAGTGATCCTGGTCGATGAGGGAGGTCCCAGATGACTGGAAATTTGCCAATCTGGATGAGGGGTTTGAGTGCTCCCTCAGTAAATTTGCAGATGATACAAAATTAAGCAGGAGCATTGATCTGCTTGAGGATAGGAAGGCTGAGAGAACTGAGATTATTTAGTTTGGAGAAGAGGCTGAGAGAAGACCTCATTGCTCTCTGCAACTACCTAAAAGGGGGTTGTAGTGAGGCTGATGCTGGTCTCTTCTCCCAGGTAACTAATGATAGGTTGAGAGGTAATGCCCTCAAGTTGTGCCAGGGGAGGTTTAGATTGGATGTCAAGAAGAAGCTCTATACTGAAAGAGTGGTTGGGCATTGGAACAGGCTGCCCAGAGCAGTGGTGGAGTCACCATCCCTGGAGGTGTTCAAAAACGAGATGTGGCGCTTC
>JAVSBS010011714.1:22393-62441 GCA_033124195.1 Coracias cyanogaster | reverse complement strand
CATGCTACTGTATCCATGGCTGACCACCGCTCCTGTGATTCATTAGCTTGGGAGCAAGGGGAGGTTTGTTCCACAGACGCCTGTTTATGTCCATTAACAAGCACCTGGAGGTAGAGCACCATTTCATCCAAGGACTGGAAGTCCATATTCAAGGCCTCACGGAGGACGTATTTTGGATCAACCTGCCCAGAGACCTCCCCTACGTTCTGAAGAGAAGGAGGAGGAGGAACATCTCCTTGTTGAAGCCGTCCTAGTAATCTTGCATTCTCTTGTCGCATCTTTATAATCTCCCAATTCTGTGCTCAAGCATCTCACTGTAACTTTGATTGCAGCTCCTCATGGTCCCTGTATAACTCCTTATATTTCATTTCTGTCTTTCCACGTTCATGTTTCTTTCCCTTCAGCTGTATATTCTCACATTGCAGTGCCTCATATGCTTTCCTCAACTTATCATACTCCTCATTTGGCTCCACCTGCTGCACCCCTGTGGCCCCTTGCTCAGGCTTGTGCCACAACTCATCACATTCCTGCTGTAACCTCTCATGCCTCTGCTGCAGCTCATCATGTGCTTTCCTCAGCTCATCATGCTCATCACCCAGCTGCACATAGTCTTGAAACAGCTCCTTATAGGCCCATCTCAGCTTATCGTATTCCTCGTCTGAACCCATCTCTGAACCCGTCTCTGCGTGACTCACTGACTGTGATGTTATCACCTCCCTTAGCACTACAGTCTCATTCCATAACACATCAACCTCCTGCCGTAATGCCGTCTCTGCCTTCCACGCATAAATCTTCTGCCCTGATACCTTCTCTGCTCTCAACACATCAACCTCCCGCTGTAATTTCCCAGCTTCGAGGTCTAATATATGCTGGGTTCACCACTGCGATTGCTGCATCACCCCAAGCTCTCGTTGTATCTTGTCCACATCTTCCTGCAACATTGCATACACAAAGAGCCTTTCCTTTTCCCCGTTGCCATTGTGTACCGGACCAACAGCTGCCACTTCAGGGGCAGCCGCCACTACAGGGAGCGGATCTTCCACGCTCTCTGTGGTCCCTTCCGACCCGGCATCATCCTTCGCCACAGAGGGTAGCGGTTTGGCCACAGGCTCTGAGCTCATCTTGGTTATTAATTATGCATACAAGCGTGGTCAGGGGGTATCACAAAACAGACCCTCGTATCCTGACGGCTACGCCAAAATGTCGTGGGCCGGTGCAGCAATGGACGTCTGTGACCCGCCTCCTTGAGGGAGAACCGAGGGTAAAACAAAACACTTCCTTACCCCACTCGCAGGCCGTTGCCAAGACCAGCAAGTATTCAACAAGTTTATTACCAAATGTTTCTGCTTGGTTCTGAACCAGGGACCTTTCAGCGTGTGAGGCAAACGTGATAACCACTACACTACAGAAAACACTATGGCACTGGGTGCTACCACGCTTACCCACTTACTCCCCCCCCTTCCCTTCCCTTCTTCCAGTCCCAGCAGTCCCGGAGAGGATTAGGAATAATGAAGGAGATAGGGCAGGATAAAGAGCCCAATTATATAAAAAATATAACTTGTATGTGTGGGGGGTGTGGTGTGTGGGGGTGTGGCACGTTCCTTTACCCTTTTGGTGCTCCCTCTCGGCGCTCCTCGGTGCCAGTAGCCCCCACGTGGCAGGGCATGCCCCTTTGTCCCGGTATCAGGCAGCGTTCGACTGGCGGCTGACATGGCTAACGGCGACAGATGATAAAAACTCCATGCTCTGCGCTCTCTGTTTCTCACTCACCACTGGCGACCTGCCCCCTTGCTTCCAGTTCTGGCCTCAGTGGGCCTTATGGGAGCTGTACTTCAGCTTCGCGGGCACGTGCAGACGCCTCCGGCTGCTGAGTTCTTCTTCTCCACCGCTCAATTCTTTCTTCGCTGGCTTAACAAGACATCTCATCAATATGGGGGGTCTGTCTCCCACACCAGCTAGCATAATTTTCTCAACATCTGTTGTGTGTCCAAGTGTGTGTGAGAATACTTTTTTTGATACTGGGACTATATAAAAATTGTTTTCCTACTCACAGTATTAATTCTATTAGCTACCCTTGGGAATGAATGAAAAGAACAACTTGATTTCTCTGTTGCTAGGTGATTTTTGCTCTTAGCTTAGAATACAGAATAAGGAGTATCATGATTGTTCAGACGTTCTCGAACTGGATTGTAATGATCAAGAGAGACTCATTTAGGCCAATATAAAATCTTACTCAGAGTATCACATTTTGTCTCTAGAGGTTTTATGACTCAGTATAATTTCTGTGTTTGTTCTTTCCTGGAAACATCAGTTCCTGAAAGCCTGCTCCTTAATTAAATTTTGTATTAAATTTCTGTAGACCTGTGAGAGTTTTCTTTGGATTAAATTGTTAATGTTTTTGCTGTGCCTAATTTGAGGATAGCAGTAAAAAAATGATGTTTTTTTTCAATTTTTAAAGAATTTTTCTTTAAGTATGAACACTCCAGATAAATGATTACTGAGTTACTGCTTGTTGTTGTCAGTAGTATCATATGAAGAGTTTTGATGTTTCAGCATGAAGGATGTAAAGAGTTCCAAATGTACAACTACTAATTTTTTTCCCCCTTTACAGTGGTGATGCCTCTGTGTTGAAGAATTGTTGATTAATTGTTTTTAGTCAGAAAAAGGAGGGTGAATATTAAATGCCTTACAGTTAATTGTACTTAATGGGTAGGGAGCTATTTTATTGAGTTCTTATTTGCAACTTTTTCTGGTGTAACTTTTGTGAAGGCACTTAACCTCTGGTTTTCATTTTGTTTTGAGGAAATGAACCAGGCTAATTATGTTTAGTTTGCAGACCTTACTGAAATCTGTTCTCCATATCCATCTGGTGATACTGAGGTCAGGTTTGTAATAATTTTTAAATGCCAATGAAAGTTTGAATCAAAGCAACCCTTCAAAAGATAGTAGCATTTACAGCAGCATCTGTTAGATAAGGTAAGGTATTTTTAAGAAGATGTTACGAAGAAAAATATAAGCTGATGTTTGTCAGGATAATTTACAGCAGTTCTGGTTCTTTATTCAGCTAACAAGTTTTTAGTCTGTTAATGACTGGATTTGTAGCTGGATTTATTCAGGACTGGAATTGTGACTCACCTGAAAATTCCACATCTACAGCTTCCTGCTGACATTGTGATAAAGTGCCAGTTCTAAAAAATGTGAAGTTATAATGCCAGGTGCACTGTGAAAGTTTGCTCAAGGTTATTTTTCTGCAATCTAATGAGAGTTTTTAAATTTTTTCATTATATTGTTAAACTTCTATGAATAAACAGGTAGCCCCTAGCACTCCAGCCTTTTATTAGTCAAACCAAACAGAAGTCAGAAAGCTTGTTAGTAGACAAGTTTTTTTCCTGTTTCACTGTTGTAGAACCCAGCTAGTGGTGAGAACTAGAAATGAACTTAAGTTTCCCATGGAATCAGTTCAGATATGTGTTGTTTTAATTTTGTGAAGTTCATCTACAGCTGTCTTATCTGTCCCATGGTATTAATCTCTTACATGGCCTCATGTTCCTCTTTATGGTCTTACAGTAATCCTTGTCTTTCTCAGATGTTTTCAATGTCCAGATTCTTGCAGTTCTGCAGTTGCATACCACCTGCTATCCAAATAATTTTTGAGTGACACAGTAGTGGGCTGTCTAGACTGAATGTTTTGTATTCTTCACTATTTCCTTGGTTTGTAAAAAGGCCCTGTAGATAGATAATATCCTCAGAAGATGACAACTTAAGAGGGTTGAGGCAGAGTTGCACATATTTTGCTAAAGCAGCCCTTTTTTTAAGGCATCACATTGTGGTGGGCAGGAGGGAGTTTTTAATCTTCTCATTATTTCCCAGCAGAATTCAATAGCAGATACACATCATACACTTCCATTTAGAATGTGAGGGGTCTCTTTTGCAGTTGAAGAAAACAATGTTTTGAGTGTGGTCACTGTAGGAAACTTGAAATTAATCCAGCACTATATCTCATTTTTTATGTATGCACGCTTTTCTGCTTGCAGACTGAGATTAGACAGAGAGTCGAGAAAATATGATGTCATATGATGGCAGACAGTTGCAGTTTGGAGATAAAGGAAATTCAGCAAGGGCAGTTCTCATGCGGGATGAACACACTGATATTGATGAAACTGTTTTAGAATCTTGCATGTTATAAGTAATCCATCCAATATTAGTATGCCATTGTTCCACTTTTCTCTCATAAATAAATCTATTTGTATTACCATCTGCACAATATTCCCTTTTGTATTGTGGAGGAGAGGATTCAACCTATTAAAGGAGTTAAATAGTTTCCATAAGTACCTTTAAATAGGCTGAGTAAGTTTTAGAATTAAGACTTCCAATTTTAAATCTAACAGAAAATACTGTATTAGAAACATGGTTTGTCAGGAGTAACTGATGGTATGGAATGAGTTGACAGTCTTTGAACAGTATATGATTTCAGCTGAAGATTGTGAAGCTATATGAATTCAAACTCCATCTCTTTTGGATGGTTCACTTCTGTCATTCTGGAATGAGGTATTTCATGTAATTGTGAGAATGCCTTCAGCCTCTAGTAAGTATTATGCTTGGGATTAAATGGCTATGTGTGCAATTGAAAGTGACGTCCAAATAATTTCCTTCATATTTGAGTCATGTTCAGCCACTGAAACGAGTTGTGGGTTTTGCTCTTAAAACAGCTGCTCTGTGTACATTTTTGCCTAGCACCTTTATCTTAAATGCTTTGTAGCTAAGGATATTGTTACTAGGAATATTTTCTAAGACTGTGGAGAGAGGAGGTGAGTCATTGTAAGGCCTAGTTGAGCACTCCTTTTCCTGACTTAAGTGATTTAAATTGCAGTTCATTTTGAAATCCTAGATGCTTAGAGGAGTTCATGTAGTTTGCTTTGTGCTGACCTCTGTCCATGGAATCTTTTAAGTACTGATGGGTAGGGGGCTGGAAACAGAAATTTGGGAGGGTTTTAATGGAATTTGAGAAAAAACAGACACATATATTCTTGCAGAAAATGGGAGACCCAGGGTTGAAGTCCTTCAAATCAAGTAGTGTTTGGGTCTCCAGATTCCGGATTAAGTGTCCTAACTACTGAATTAAGTTAAAGGATCTTTTCCTAAGGTTCGCCATCACTTACTTTGCCTTCTCGCTCCTGTTCTAAGCCAGCTGCACCTACCTCACTCCCCTTGCAAACTCTTACTGGGCTCACTTCAGGCAGCTGCTGGATCAAGTCACCATTATGCTGGCAACTATCGCTACTACCTTTTTTTTTTCCCTGCCATACTTATGCAGTCACATAGAATAACAGAATCATTTCAGTTGTAAAAGACCTTTAAGATCATCCAGTCCAACCATAACCCTACTCTACCAACTCCACAGCTAAACCGTGTCCCTAAGCACCACGTCTGCATGGCTTTTAAACACATCCAGGGATGGTGGTTCAACCACTTCCCTGGGCAGCCTGTTCCAGTGCTGTTCCCTTTCAGTGAAAAAAATTTTCCTCATGTCCAACCTAAACCTCCCCAGGAGCAAGGTGAGGCCCTTTCATCTAGTCCTATCACTTGTTACTTGGGAGAAGAGACCAGCACCTACCTCTTTACAACCCCTTTTCAGGTAGTTGTAGAAAGCAATGAGGTCTCCCCTCAGCTTCCTTTTCTTCACACTAAACAGCCCCAGTTCCCTCAGCTGCTCCTCATAAGACTTGTTCTCCAGGCCCTTCACCAGCTTCATTGCCCTCATCTGGACCCACTCCAGCACCTCAATGTCTTTCTTGTAAATGAGGTGCCCAAAACTGGACACAGTACTTAAGGTGTGGCCTTACCAGTGCTGAGTACAGGGGGGATGATCGCTTCCCTGGTCCTGCTGGCAGTGCTATTTTTTGATACAAGCCAGGGTGCCATTGGTCTTCTTGGCCACCTGGGTACACTGGCTCATATTCAGCAGGTTGTCGGTCAGTACCCCCAGGTCCCTTTCTGCCAGGCAGCTTTGCAATCACACTTCCCCAGGCCTGTAGCATTGCATGAGGTTGTTGTGCAGGACTCAGCATTTGGCCTTGTTGAAGCTCATACAACTGACCTCAGCCCATCGGTCCAGCCTATCTCCCTCTGTAGAGTCTCCCTACCCTCAAGCAGATCAACACTCCCACCCAACTTGGTGTCATCTGCAAACTTACTGAGCATGCGCTCTATCTCCTCATCAAGATCGTTGGTAAAGATATTAAACAGAAGTGGCCCTGATACTGAACCTTGGGGAACACTACTTGTGACCAGCTGCCAACTGGATTTAACTCCATTCACCACCACTCTTTGGGCTCGGATGTCCATCCAGTGTACACCCATCCAAGGCATGAGCAACATAAGGTAGGCTATAATTGAAGTTTAGATTTCTCTTGTACAAACTGTAAAATGTGAAACTTATCACACCAGGTCTTGTGTGTAAGATACTACAGAATAATAGTGTGCTTCAGCAGAACCAGCAAGTTTATGCATCAGTTCTAGCAAAAGGTGGCTGTTGCTGGATGTATAGCTTTACCAGAGTTTGAACATTCTGATAAGATTTCTGAACAGCATTTTAGTCATTGCTGTCTTCCATTTTACAAATGGAGGAACCATCTGACCATAGTTTGCTTCGGCTTTGGAGTCTTATTGATTTTGGTCAAGTTGGTGAAAGAATACCAAAATGTTCTAGTCCCTTAACAAAAATAGCAAAGGTATAGATTAGAGTACAGGTATAGGTCTTAGAGGTCTTTTCCAACCTTTATGATTCTATGATTCTGTAAAAAAACAATGCTTCTTAAAACCCATCAAGGGTGTTTTAAAAAATTAACTGCTATTGGGCTTTCTAGGGTTTTGAAGAAAGTGTAATTTTGCAAGAAGAGTCTAATGTTCAGAACTCCTGTAAACTCTTTTAGTTAGCTCTGATAAGACAGGGTTTCGATTGTCTTTTTGGGAGAGATGTTGTCCTGGTTCGGCCAGGACAGGGTTAATTTGGTGTGACCGGGCTGAATGACATCATGCCCCGGGGCCAGTTCCGGTTCCAAGGTGCGACTGGATCGGGTTGGACTCTCCGTCCACTCCGCTGTGGTATCGCATATTTTGTACATTGCTTTTCTTACCGTTGTTATTGCTGTTGTTACTGTGATTGTTTCTTATGTGTCACTGTATTAAACTCTCCTTAACTCAACTCAAAAAGCATTCTCAGGCAATCCTGCTTTCTCCCTTTGTCCGAGTCGGGGGGCAGTGGCAGTGGCCACGTGGCTCGGCTGCCAGCAGGGACTGAACCACCACAGCTTTAAAACCCAATTTAATTGGAATAATCCAGCTCTGCCTTTACCTTAGTGATGAGACTGCTTAATAATTTAGTTTCATCATGGCAGTGCCATGTTAAAAACTCTTATTTGATGGGATATCAATTTACTGGCAGCGGAGTTACCACTGAGAACTTGTATAATTTAAAAGCTAGTGGATTGCTGTGTCTGCCTTAATACCAGTATCAGATTCTAGCTATATATTCAAAGTGTTATAACAAATAACTTCATTATCTTTCTGGACTCAGCACATTCTGCTTTAGAATAATGACTACTAATTGTTCGTCAGCATTGACAGAATGGCCTCTCACTCTCTCAGGTTTGTCTGTTCAGAACAAATACTGAAATGTCATTCTCAGTAGTGAAGAGTTTTATAAGCTGTCTGGGACATGAACAGACTTTTTACTGTCTAATGTGCAGTTGCATAGTTCTTACCAGAGATGCCCATCCTTAAAATGTTAGCTATCCTTAAATGCTTTGAAGTACAGCTGTGTCAGAGAACAGAAGAGTGGGTATGGGTTTGTTTTCACATCTTACACAATGATGTCTTGTTCTATAACTGGAACTTATAAGAGGTGAAATTATACTCTATATATATGCTATACCTAGAGACCAGCTCTAAGGGCAGACCCATCATTTGCTTTTCATACCTTTTTAATGCTTGGCCAACTCTTAATCAGTCCTCAGTGCTTCCAGTTGTGGTGAGGTGATAAAAGTGTGTATGTTTTTTGAGAACTTAAGGAGTCCATACTGTTTTTTCAGAAATGTCTTTTAAAACCAACAGATACTGAATATTAAAACTATACCTTATGTTAGTGTCTTAGAGGAGTAAGTTAAAGATGAACTCCTAGAATATGAGAAAAGCCTTGTCCATCAGACCAAATGCCCATCAAACTGAGCATCCTATCTCCGACAGCAGATGATGCTATTGGAAGAAAGTAAGAATTGGATGAGCATATAGGGATACTTCTTAGAAGAACCTCACAACCTTCCAGTGATTTGTGATATGGGATGTGTTTTAATTTATAGCTGCAGGTGACTTCTCTTAATTTGTTTGGCTCTTTTGGACACATATAAATGATCTGACAGGAGTGCATTCTCTTTCCTGTAGATGGATAAGTGTGTGTTCATCAAAGAAGACAAGGTCAAGGAGATGCCCTCTGCACTTGAGTGTAGTGAGGTTTGTGAGGCATGCTTGCTTCCTAGAGGAGTTGATTTTAAGCCTTTGACATGCTTCTGAGAAAAACTGTCTCCTTATGGTCATTAAGCAGCTGAGTCTAGACTGTGTAATTTATTACGCAGTTTTTAACAGAATTTGTAAGCAGCACATTACCTTTGCAGATGCTCTTTCGTGTTTCATATGTATGAAGTATTTTTTCCAAATCCTGTTTTTGTGTGGAGATGGTGGCAAAACCATTGATGTCTGGAGAAGGAAAGAGCTTGAAATATCATACCTTTTTAGAATTCGTCTGCTAATAAAAGTATGTATTCCAAGATGAAACCTGGAAGAGGATGTTAGAGATTGAAAAGATCTATAACCTTAGTTAGAACTATTACCTTAGTTCCTTAAGGTAATACAGATCTGTAGATGTTACAGCATTTGTCAAGGGCTGAGGCTGGGCTGGCCACTAGATGCATGACAGACACTCTCTATTAACCACTCTTCCTTCCCAAAGGGGAAGAGAAAGAGAATAAGGGAGAAAGACTTCTGGATTGGAAAAGAAATCCAAAAGAGCTTTAATGAAAGTAATAACAGTAAAAATGAAATATATACAAATATATTCAAAACGAGTATTGAACCCAACCTCTCGATGGTAAGTGTGTCTCACCACTGATGCTGTGAGCGGGCACTGAGGAAGTCCCACACTGGACTCAGTGGCCACTGGGAGCTGGATTCTGGACCTAGATTCAGGAACGCATGCATTGGGATTGAAAGCAGAACAAACAGAGTCCTCCTTGGATGCCAGCCATTGAAGAAGAGACCTTAACCCTTTGGATCCCTCAGCTTTATACTGAAAATGACATAGATAAAATCTAATAACATGTTGTCAGTTTAGGGTCACCTGTCCTGTCTGCTCCTTCCCACAGGTATGACCTTTCACTTTACAGAATGCAAGATTTAGCAGTGAACTTGGTTGCTACAGGAGCAAATATAAGCAAGAGCTTTTCTACACTTCGGTCCTGACTAGTAACTGTAAACACCAAACATTATCACTTCTAGAAGCAGGCATTGCAAAAATCTGCTGTCAACTTCAGAAAGTGCAGTTACTTAGAGGAGACTGAGCTGAAAATTAAAATAACTAAACAGAATTAGTTCTGTTCTGACTCAAACCAGGACAACATTAGCAGGCAACAGTACATTGAAAAAAGCATGTTTATTATAACATGTTCATTAGTCTTCATCATGAAAAAGTTAAGGAAAAATTGCTTGTTAAGTGGAAGAAGTGAGTCTATCTAGCTGTTTTATAAAGCTGATTCTTTCTTCCCCTTTTACTCCCTTCAGTTTTCCAAGTTACTGCTCTTGGGTTTTGTAGTTTATATTCTACACAAGCTAGTAACTCATCTTGTAGGAGGCAAAGTGATCTGCTTTTAGTTTATCAGGATCTAGGATACTGTTTTCTGATACGGTTTTCAGCAAGTCTTTTTTTTGTAGTACTTTTGAGTTACTGAGGTGTAGTCTAATATTTATGTGCCTCTGAAGTAAGCACTAGGGCTGGCTGATTCCTGAAATTCAGGGATAGTATAAAAAGACACAAAAGCAAATTCTTTTCAAAATATTATGAACAACTTTTATGTAGGTTAAGCAAAATGGAATGGTGTCATACAAACTTACTATTAGCAATTCTTAGTGATCTGCTTGCATAAATCATGATTGCCGCAAAATTCAGTATAGATCTTTTTCTAGGCCATAAAATAAAATCTTGTATATGACACATTTTATTTTTTTCAGTTAGTAGCTATGTGCTTTTTGGTAACTGACTAGCAATGTGTGGTGGCTTTTATGACTGGATGTGTTTTAACCGTGGAGAAATGTATGCAGCCTCCCATTTTACAAAGATAAAATGAAGGTAAGGCCACAAATCACTAGAAGACTTCATAACTACTGTGCTGTCTTCATTTCAGAGCATTTCTGCAAGTGTGAAAAGCAGTACAGTGATCCTCATTTAAGTTCTGGGTTTTTTCCTCCCCTACAAGACATTTTTCTTCGTTGCTGTGTTGTCTGTCTGTTGTGAGCAATGCCCCCACCATAGTAATCTTCTTGACTGCAGCCTATCCCTTCCATATTCCATTCTTGTCACTTTGTCTTAAAATCAGTGTGATATCTGCCATCATATAAAGAACTCTCAGCTCTGTAGCCTGCAGGCTTCTGATGTGTTTCATTAAATTCAGCTGCTTTCCAAACACATGATCTTATTATAGACTGATTAGATGAACTGCACTTCAGTTCCAAATATGACATTTTCATCTGGTTCTAATTTTGTTGGAATTTTTGTGGTGCTTGAGGCCAAAACTTGACTCAGTCTGACCTCATCTTACTGGATCTGTTGGTATTGCCTGTTCTCCTTTGGTACCATACAGTCTCCTTACTCTGTGACTTTTTTTGCTTTCCTCTGTTGGCATTCAGTGATTTTTATTGTACAGAGATTTAGAATACAGATCAAAGCGCTGGGGGTTTTTTTGAGCTCCCTGTTCTTGTCCCTCAAAACTGCATGTTGCTGTTATGACCCTTTGTGAGGCCACACAAACTGCAGTAGTTTGGGGAACTGCTCCAGCTTAAGAAGCAGCTTGCAAATCAAAATGTAAATACCTTTATTGTAATTCCGTGTTTCCAGGCTAGCAGGATTATCATAAAAAAATAAATTCCTCCTTACACAGTGTTTTCTGAATAAGCTAAGAAAATTCAGGACTGATCATCAGCACTCCAACTCATGTGGCAGTCCTAGAACATGAAAAGCTGCATCATGCATTACCTGCTCACCACCAGTCTTTTTGTATACTGAACTTTAATGCAGTGTTATCTTAAGGTAGTATTCACTGCTGGCAGACAGTCTAGTACTTATCAGTTGGACTTTCAGTGGAAGTAACATGCTGAGTCAGCAATGAAGTCTTTCCTGAGCTCTGTGCAGCTGAAATTGTTGGATTTTTTTCTTTTCATTTAGCACAAAGCTACATGCATCAGTTTGTTGTAATCAGCGGGAATTTTTTTTAGTGGCTGACAGTTCAGATACTAATTTCAAGCCATTTGATACAGTTACAGTTTGTGGGATTTTTTTTGCCTTTAAATCTATTTTGAAAATCCTTTTAAAAACCATGCACCTGGCTGGCACCTATCCGCTTGCCGTAATCTGGGGCACATCTCCGCACCAGATACATGCATAGTAGGAAATCACTTTCCTAGCAACACACTCATCCTACAGTTTAAATCCCAGCAAAGGTCAAGCAAGAGTTAACATTTCAAGTTGGGGTTTTTTTGTTCAGCTTCAGTTTCCACTATGCTGTATTTTACTTATGAAGGATTTTCTCTATTTCAGTGACAGCTGATGAGCTATGGAAAGGAGCTTTGGCAGAGACTGGTGTGGGAGTAAAGAAAGGAAGAGGAAAGAGAAGGAAGAAAAAGCTAAGGAAGAATCTCAATAAAGGCCAGGAGATTGGTGAAGGTAGATTCACAAATAAGGGGCTGAAGACATGTCTTCACCTTTTGGTGTATAGTGTTTCTTGATTTAATAAATTGACAAATTGATGTTAATTTCTGTGATGTCAGAACTGCTTGAGATATTTTTGTCTTTTAAAAAAATCCTTATATGATTGTTTAATGTTATTCTTGGGTTTTGAGTATGAATTCTGTATCATAAAACGTGCTTGAAACATGGGAGAACCCTCCACTTTGTTGCATTTTTCCTATGTACAGAGTTTCAGTCCTAATTTGGCGTAAACATATTTTTTCGCTGTTATTCTTAAGGACGTTCGGGTTTACTCTGGCCTGGTCTTAATGCTCCTGTGATGCAAAGTGGGAAAGTCCAGGCAGTTACCCAGCGAAAAAAAGAAGAACGAGAGAGAATTCAGTCTGAAATTCTTCAGCAGAGAGATTCATGGGAGAAGAGGAGAAAACTAAAGGTTAAGAGAGAGGGAGGATGGAGTGGGAAGTGTTGGGGAGGTGTCCTTCTGGATCCTCCTGACCCAGGTCCTAATGGAGGTAAGAAAACTGAATAGCTATCTTAGTCTTACTTAGTCTTTCTCATAAAGGGCTGGGAGAAAGTGAGATCCAGACTTTTCCTGTGATTGAGAATTGATTTTGTACGTCTCTTTTATGTACCCATACATGAAGCAAAGCGACTAAATCAGACCAAGTCGTATTAACACAAGTGAAATTTGCTAAATCACAGCTTAGTTTAATATAGCTGTTAGATTATTGTATTATGTTATAGACTGCATGATATTATACTGTATTGTGTTGAAGTATGGAATATTTCAACAATGAGTCTTGAAATAGAAAAATGTTTTTCTGTGTTCAGCATCAATTGTCTTGAGTATGAAATATAGCTATGTTGTTTTTATAGTTTCTTAAAATATCCTGTGGTATAAATCAGGCTTTTTTTCCTGGTTTAAATAATGAAATATACTTAAAGGTTATGTAGTTTAAATGTAGCTAATAGAAGTTATTTATTTGCTGCTTAGATAAATGTCATAGTGAAACTAGAAACCCTATACATGGAGTGGGAAGTTGACCTTAACTTTTTTTTACAGTGTGGTTATTCAGACTACTAGAAATTCTGTAGCAGCTTTGTTTAACATTTAGAAGCCTTGTCCTTTTCAACTAATTAAATATGAAAATGAATTGTTGCTCAAGTTCAGCTGAGTTTTTGTGAAGTACTTTTGATGCTTGTATGTTTATTATCTTTCTGTAGGCTTCTATAGTAAGATGAGTTATGAAAGACAGTTGGTGTTTTCTAGCACTGTTGTTTCAGGCTTGTTGCAGTCATTCTAAGTTTTAAGCTTGTTCGTGTTTCAGAATTTTGTCCAGGAATATGTTCTCCCAGTGCAAGCATGGATCTTGGTTTCCTACAGCGTATGTTCCAACATAAATGGGAAATTAGGTGCATGGAATCACAATTACATTGTTTCATCTTCTTATAGTCACCTTGCTGCCGAGTCTGCCTGGTGCTTTGTTTATTAGTTTCTTTTTGTCTGTGACTGCGTTCTGGTTACATTCTGTTGGTCTGAATTAAAAATTCAGACATGCTTTGACCCAAGCCATAAGATAGTGAGAGTGTTGTTTTTCCAGTGTGAGCTAATGCTTTTGTCTGTGTAGATGATGTTAGGCTGGCATTTTTGTAGCTTTGTGCTTTATAAATTCATGCTGTTGTTGCTATCTACTACTTCTCTGTTCCCTATCCTGGTTTTCTATTCCTGTAGCTGGTATAGGTGATTTTGTGGATTCTGTTGCTGTAGTGCCTAAGATACATTGTTTCCCTCAGATTTACCTAGTGAATTTAAAGAGACCATGCCTGCCAGTCTTTTCAAGTATTTTTTTATTGTCTTCAATTTTAAGAACAATTCATTCTATTTTGATATCAACATAATACTTCAATATACAGTTGAAAGATTTCCTATATTTACTTCCCTGTGTTTCCTTTTATTACCTTGGAAGCAAATATTTCATTTTATTACCTTGGAAGCAAATACTGTATGGAAGGCATGGCATGACCATGGACTTGGCAGACTGTCACTGAATTTTACAACTGAAAAATAGAAGATTTGAGAAGTTAATGAATTGTTCCAAATTCTCCATAAGTCAGGGTGCAATATAGAGAAAGCCAAGAAAATTTCATGTTTCTAGTTACATACTTTGAACACAAGACTTTGTTGGTTCTGAATTCAAATATATTTTCAAGTAGTTTATTCCACTAAAGGAAATGTCAGCTGTTGCAAGCAACATTTATGCATGTATGAATTTTACCATCTGGTGTTTTCCTTGGTTTTGCTTTTGGCTGATATTATTGATGTTGATTACTTGCATTAAAGTTGGCTGTGTGAAGGTTGTAGTAGTCAGGTCAAATTCTGCCAAAAAGAAGAAAGAGTACTATAATCAAAATCAGAAAATGAAATTGTCAGCTTGCGTTATAAACATGCTTGAGAAAAAGCAGTTTCTGATTTGTATACACTAATTTCCCTCTAGTATGTTAAAAATTGCAGGAATCTTCAGGTCCCTGTAGTTCTTTCAGCATCTTTTTGTTCAGAGAATTATTGATTTTGCAGGGGAACTGGGAACATAGGCTGTGTGCAAAGCACTGTCAAGGCGGTAGAGGATAAACCTGAAACCACCAAACCAAATGAATCCTTTTGTCCTGAGACTGTGGTGTGTATGGATTCCCTGATGTCTAAGCAAGAATGAGTTCTGGTTGAGATTCTGCAGTTCAGCCATTCCTGGTATTCTAGTACTAAATTCTCTAGTAACAAACGGAGGTTGACAATATGCTGTAGCTTCCCTTCAGAAGCATTCATATTTTCTAATGAGAACAGATACAGGAAGCTTGTAGAAACCTCAGTGTTGTTAGCCTTCAACATCTGACAAATTTGGTTAAAATTGACAAGTATGTTAAAAAAAAAAATGGGGCCATGCTGTGATTCTCTGTGCTTCATTCTTTCAGGGGGATCTTCTTCCAGTACATACTTACTTATTATGCTTGCTATGAGTAGAGAAAGAACAGTATTTTTCAGTTGGAAGTAAAATTATTTCTCTTCAAAGTTTACAGTGTTTCTTTGTGACTGAAGAGGCTTCAGAGAGGGAACAGAGTGCCTGTTGGCATTCATATCCTCTATTGTGAGTTAGAAATCTACTTCTTGTAGTCTAACATCTATAAATGGTGCCGAGATGATCATGTTTATGATCATCTTGGAGGCTATATGTAAATGATAAAGCAATGTTTGGTGAAAGAATGAGTCCCCAGTTCTTCACCATTATACTGTTTTAGTTTTTCTACAGAATCTTACGAATAAGTATTAAATGCTTTAATTAACACTAACCTACTGTGTTATACTATCTCTTGTCCATGAGATAAATTGGAAAAGCAGGAGGTTAGTAGGATCGCTTATTTATTCTGCTTATACCAAGATGTTGTATTATACTCCATTGTTCATTGCTTTCAATGTCAGTAGGTTTTTTCCCACAACCAAGCTGATAATAGGATACCCCTTGTGGAAAAGGTATCTGCATTTTAAAATATATCTATTTAAAGTATACTCTCAACTGCATAAAAGGAAACAAATAATTTTTTATTTTATATTCAGATGTTTATGTGATCATCAGGTTTGGAAACAGAAACCCGGGGAAAATGGGATCTTTTGGGCAGTATCTGTGATTTGCAGCATTTTTGCCTGCTTCTATTTTTATTGAGAAATGCCAGTGGGATTGCTGAAAGCCAAGCCTAAGGGATTTGCCTGCCGACTTCTCTTAAAGCATGTGCAGGGTGAAGGCTTATGGATAAGATCTGACTGGGCTGCAGTTTGCGTGATTTTGTGCTCTTTCATTTGACTTACTGTCCTTGGAGGCGATACATGTAGATGCTCATGTCATGCCCAGAGGTCTCCAATGTTCTTGCTCTTTCCTCCCCTTCAATGTTGTAGGACATTTCAAAGAATCTGACTACTTTCAAGTCCCTTCTAATGACAGACCAGAAACTTAATCGCTTTCTTCACAGTGAAAAGGATATGTTCATGATTTTCTGAATATGTAATGTCCACTGAGAAGATGTAATGTCCACCGAGCAGAGCTCTGTATTCAGTGTTTCATTACTGTGATGAAAAGACTTGAACACAGATGTGACGTAGAAGCAATATTCATTTTAGGATGCAAAACACCATAACTGTTTCTAGACAAACTAAAAGATGCTGTAATTGTCTTTGAGCAGGGACTTTTTTTTTCAGGCAGAATTTGAAATTGAAAGAGGGGGGGAAAAGTCTGACTATGTAATTCTTGATTATTTGAAGTGGCTATGTATTGTTTTATTTTATCATTGCCCTCCCCTTTCTGGAATTTCACAGAAATACATATCAAGAAATGCTTGCAATTTCTTTGATCCCCGTTGATTGTCCAATATAGGTTTCAGAATATTCTGAAAAATATTGGGTAATAGTTTGGTCGTGATGAGATGCATTTGGTAATTTACCTTTATATTTTTTAATAATTTACAGCTTTTGTCTGGTGTGTATGAAGCTCGGGGTTCACTTACTATTTAGAGCAATATTTAGGAAAGAAGGCAGTTTACACTACAAGCCAGTGAAAACCCAGAACATTGTTTTCATGACATACTGTTGATAGTTATTTTCCATAGCATTTCTGCAGTTGGAAAGAATTAGGGAGAATATCAGATATCATTTAACAAAAATGCTTCAATGTAAATGGTGAGTTGCAGTGATTTCTGAAAGACAGTTTCAGATATAATTTGGACAAGATCTATAGTTTAGCTTGTGATCAAAATACTCAACGGATTCTGGGGATTTCTCAGTTTTTCTGTCAGGTTCGCTTTCAGTGTGGTGTCCAAACAAAGCCATTAAATTTGTATGTCTTGCTTTACCATTGAAAAAAATAATTATTTTTCTTTCTTTATGCTACTCTGGTTATTGGGGTTGGACAGTCTTTGGAGACTGTTTTCATCTTACTTCCCTGCACATATATTATGAGATACTGATTGCAGTTGGAGGTTGGGTTCCTAATAGAGCACGAATGTATTTAACAATTGTCATGTCTTAATTACAATACTGCTCCTGTTATAATTATAGCGAGTAATTTGACATTTTCTGGGAAGTTACCGTTTTAATTGGGTTTTTTTGCTGTTATTTTTGTGGGGTTTTTTTTAAGATCATTCTCTTCCTATAAGTTGATTTTACTGGATAAATTTTCAAAAACCCTATGCTTTATAAATAAGAGCTATATGCTCTGTTTTCCCTGACCTTATTCTAAAAGAGATTGAATGAATGGAGTCAATTAAAAAACTTTTAAAGTGTTTTTAAAAGGAAGCAACTAATAAAGATCACTTTAGATATGTTTGTTCAAAATATCCTTACCTTTTCTACTTACTACTGAGATTAATTTATAAATTACTGTTACATTAAAATTGTGTTGTCTTTAAATTACATTATACCACCTACTAGGATCTCTGCTGATAGGTAAGTGATATGGGGAAATGTAATACTCTGGTTTTTTTCCTAACAGAAACTTACGAAGACTTTGAAACAAGAGTCATTGAGGTAAGCATCACAAATCTTTTCAAGGACTTTAAACGATTATCACTATTTTCTACTGAGTTTGCAATTACCTAACCAGTCTTTGCTAAGGCAATCTTACAGCAAGAAGAATTAGTCTGATACTCTGTTTTACCTGGATTACGTAATACGTCATTGTTTTCACTGAGGCCTTATCCTCTCTGTTGAGCAAATATCTAAGTCAGAGGTCGTTTTCAGTAATTCTGAACTGGCAAATGCCTTCAGATACAGCTTTAATAGTTCACATACAGCCATAGTAGGAAACCTAGTAAAGTGTTAGGGTTATTTCTCGGACAGAACTACAAATAGGAAGTTGTATAACTCTGCTTGGAAAATATTAATTAGAGGGGAGGAGTGGCAGCACAGGACAGAGAGTGAGTGGAATGAAGACCCATTTTGTGTGCCTTACAAATAATGTTTACTTGTCCTAGGTATCTTAACCTATGGTATTTGTATCTTCTGGGAAAAATATTCCTACAAAATTTCCTATTCATAGTTTTATATCCATTTTGTTATTGTGCTTATTGACAGTGTAAGTATGATGTATGACTGGATTAATGGAAGTCTTATTTCTGCCTTCATTTCTAAACAGATTATATTGCACCGTCTCACTTTAAAAATATCTATCAATCAAAATAGTAACTGACAAAAGATGTCCATGTTCTGCTATTTTCCTTGTTTCTGTTTTTTTAGTAAATAAGATCTAATATATGCTGTAAATTCTGCTATCTTTATTTGGAAGTTGTCTCCTATGTGCTTATCTAGGGAACTTTATCCTGGTTGAACATGGTAGAATTATTCTCTGTATTCTTGAACTCTGTGACTGACTGACTAAGGCTTCTTAATGGAAGTGTGGAATATTTTAAAGAACAGCATATGTGCTGAAATGCATTCTGCATGTCCTAGGTGTTTAATGAAATCAGTGAATCATCTTAGAATAATTTTCTTGTGCTAAGCTACAGAGATTTTAAAATATTTGATCTCTTACATTTTATGACGTCACCTTTTTTCAAACATACAGTAACTTTCCAATGTGTAACTTGTTGTATGCAATCCCTTGGTTGTTGTGAAATGATATTAGCTGACTACTGAATCCATGTCACTCAAAATATTTGCTGACTGACAGCAAAGCTTCAAGCTAAAGGGTTGAAGACCTTAACATTACCAAAGAAGTTCTTTAACAATCCAAATTCTGAATGATTTCAACGCACAGAAACACCGCTCAGAATGGTTTGGTGAAAATACTTATTTAAAATATTATAAAGTTGGGTTTTGCTTTGAAAACAAGGTAAGCCATCAGTAATGATTTTTTGCTGGTGAAATGTAAAGTGTTAGTAATGCAGATATGTGGACCCATGTTACTTCTCTATGGAAAAGCCGTTACTGAAGAAGGCAACTTGCAACTCATTCCAAAGCAGACCATTAACAACTAGTGTTTTACACTCCCACACTATCACAAGATATTTTATGCTTCCCATTTATTATTTTTCTTTCATTTCAAATACATTAGGTGCTATGGAAACCATAGAACTAGTATAAGTGGTGTTGTGGGGAATCATGACTTCAGAAATAAATTGATTTCTTGTGACTCATTTGCTTCCAGTCAGAATCAGATGATACATAGCATCCAGAAAGGAAGCAGCTCAGCCAGTGAGAATAATTATCTGCTCTCTATCCTTGCATGTTCCCTTCTCTTCTACTTGTGTCTTAATTTTAGTGAGACGGTGTAGCAGTGGTGAAATAATTTTCAACTCTCAACTCTGTGTCCAGAAGTTTGGTTTTTAGACAGGTGAAATCTCAAGCTTATTGATTTATTTGAATGCCTAATATGTTAGAAGGACTTGATATCTGTTAAAATGGTTGATCCGTTAGAAAGCAAAACCCTCTATGGCATGGCAAATTGACCACTTCCAGCTGGGGGCATCAGGAAGCTCCTAGATAAGATTTCATCAAATCTTTCTTGTTGAGTATTGATCTTATTGGTGGAGAGGAAGGGGCTGGGAGAAATTCAGTGTTACTTGGAGTGCTTTTTCCTAGGGTGAGATCTTAGAGGCGTGTTCAAGCTTGCCCTTGAGACCTTTCACCATCTGGGTCACCCTCCTTTGGACACACTCTAATAGTTTGATGTCCTCCTTATATCGAGGCACCCAGAACTGTACACTGGACTCAAGGTGGGGCAGTGTAGAGTGGGACAGCCACCTCCCTTGACTGGCTAGCTATGCTGTGTGTGCTTGGTGCATCCTAGCACATGGCTGGCCCTTTTGGCTGCCAGCGCACACCGTTAACTCATCTTCAGCTTTGCCATCAACTCACAGCCCCAGATCTCTTTCTGTGGGCCTCCTCTGCAGCCTCTCATCCTCCAGTTATGTATAACCAGGATTCTCTGTCCCAGGTGCAGAATCTGTTGCTTGCTCCTGTTAAATTTCATATGATTGGTGATTTCCCAGCTCTCTAGTCTCTCCAGATCTCCCTGTAAGGTCTCTCTACCCTTGAGGGAGTCCACAGCTCCTCCTAATTTAGTATCATTGGCAAACTTACTTAATGTACTTTCAAGTTCTGCATCAAGGTCATTTACAAAAAAATGCTAAAGACCACTGGCCCTAAAATTGAGCCCACTGGTGACTAGTCACCAACCTGATCTAACTCCATTTACTGTATCTCTTTGAGCCTTACCTGTCAGCCAGTTGCTCGCCTAACATATTATGGACATGTCTAGCCGTGTGCCGGGCATTTTGTCCAGGAGGATACCATGAGAGACAATTTCAAAAGCTTTGCTGAAATCCAATAAACTCCTGCATCTGCTGGTTTCCCTTAATCAACTAGATGGGTGACTTTGTCATAAAAGGAAATTAAGTTAGGTAAACAGAACTTTCCCCATGTGAGCCCATGTTGTCTGTAGAATCACAGAATCATTGAGATTGGAAAAGACTTATGACTAATTATGTAAACTTGTCACTTCAGAACATTCTCCTGTTGTTTACTTACCTACAGATGAAATTGCTATTAAATTCATGTACCTTTCAGGATTATCATCAGAACCTTCATTTGCAGTTAATATTTAACTACTTTATTATTGAAAAATTATACTGGCCTATCTGCTGCTTTGAAAAAGAGACTTCTCTTATTTCTAGCCATGATCTGAGAGCCAAAGTATTAACCTGAATCAATACACATTCTGTGATAGATATATATTCTGTGATAGATTCACATCAGGTCTCTTTGCTTCATATGAATGTTCACGCCCTTTTATCATTAGAAAATAAAGTGACTGTTGGTTGAGTTGTTGTGCAATTTTAAGTGGTGGAGATGACTCTTCATCACTTTGCTCATGTCATTGCTATAGCTTCACTTACCAAACAAGTCTGTGAAACATTGTTTGTAGTTTTACCGAATAGTATGTTGTGCCTGTGTCCAGATGAGGTATTTCTTCCAGAGCATCTGTTTGAGTTTCTATTTAGTTTCATTCAAAGCATATCATCTTGTGTTGTGCTACCGAAGTTCACTAGTGATGCCCATTTTAGCGGGTCCACTACCATGCGCTGTCATATACTGTTGGAACAACTGGTTTTCCTTCATGCAGATTCTTTTTTAATCCATTGTCTGACAAAATTAGCAAGTAATAACATGTTCTTAATTAGTAGGATGCACTTGAAAACAGTTATTCTGTCCCAAGATTTTGCATTGTGGTCATAGTAAAATCTCATATTCAGATTTTAATCTTTGAAACAGTGACTTTCTTCTGCACTGCCTATCTCTAAGCAAGCTTTAAGTGCCAAATACTGATTTTCATGCCAGCCCTTATGTCTGACTGCATTTTTCTTGGAACATGATAAAGCATCTCACTTTTTGAGACAGGAAAAAGTAAACCAGTCCCTTGACAATAAAATCAGAGCTGCTGCCTAAAGAACTTTGAAATCAAGTGTTTATATGGTTTGGAGAGAAAGGAAAAGGTTGCTCTTTGAATGGGATTGTAGCCACAGAGGGAACAAGATGGCCATGTCCTAGAACAGGACCAAATGTATAAAGCAGAGGGTCACTTTATCTGCAGTTTTGCAGGGTTCATGTAACATAAGACTGCATATGTTTAGGTGCAGGATGAGGTGTACAAAAGACTTTAAAACTACATCAGTATCTTGTTTCCATCACTGTCGGTTTTGAGAAAAAAAGATAGTTCAGGTTTGGGAAATAAATTTTCACCACCATTTGAGAGTTTTAGTGTTTATGTGATAATAGGAGTCTATCCATTGCCTTAGTTGAAATACATGTCCCCAGAGTAGGTAAGATTTTTCCAGAATTAAATAAAATATTTTTTTAATGGCCTTGAGTGTGTACAAATAGTGTGTACAGGATGCAAGAGTAAGAACAAAGTTAATATATTGAGAGCAATATTCATTTCTTTTAAACGGTATACAAACATAACCCTACTGGAAAGTGAGGTTCTTTAAGTGTACTTAATTGGGAGAGAGGGTTTGTGAGAAACATTTCCTTCAACGCAGTAGCCTAATTTGCAACAGCTGCTTGTCTGAAAGTTAAAAGAATAATCAGGCAAGTCAGAAGTTGAGCTGACTGACAGCTCTACTCCAGAAAAGCCTCTGAAGGTTCTCTTCTGTCCTGATAAATGAGCAAATGTCCTTGATTACCTTCCTGCATTTTGCTGAGATGACCATCAGTTGGGAACCTATCCAATGATTTCTAGATTAATCCAATCTATCAAAATCCTTGCTTGCTGCAGTGGTTTTGAATATCTTCTGAGACATGGAAAACAATGATGGTGTATTGTAATGTCAGATTGGGTAATTAGAAGTAATTATTTGGTTTATATATTTTAGAAAAATACTCTGAAGCGGAAAGGAATAAGCTGGTAACCTTCTAGCCCATTTTCCTGTGATTCTTTAAGACTTTTCAGGTGCATTTCATTTAATCTTTAGACATCTTTGTGCATTCTGCTTTCTTTTACTTTATAAGCAGCGTAACTATTAAGGTTGGGGCAGATTTACCTTTAAAACACTCAGCTCCCAAGGATTATTCATCTGACACTATCTTAAATATATCTAAATGTATTGTCACAGAAGTGCATGCAACTGGGCATATGAACACAGAGGAGAGGTATAACTGTATCACTTCATAGTAATTTGTTCTACATCCACTAAACAAAAATTGTCTAGGTGCAGCAGGGAGTTGTTAATAGAAATAAGGCCATAGTTTCAACTTTCCCTGAAGTAGCAAAAAACCCACAAGTACATGTTTGTGTGTGTGTTTTAAGACCATGGAATGAATCTTGGTAGACTTGCTACTTGTGACAAAAAGTATATTTCTTAATATGCAGCCTGAAACATTTGTTTCTTTCTATAAGTCATTGGAAATTGTTTTCTAGCTATTGTTTTTGTGAAGGGTGCAATAAAAAAGGCTTGTGAAAAGGAAATGCTGCATGAAATTACAGTGTCTTGAGATCCATTGTTTGACATCCTTGAGTGAAAAACTATATTGTATATAGGATACTCTCTGAGTAATAATTTACTTCTAATGATATGTTGACTCAGAAGTAGTTTTGGGGTATTGGAGCCCTAGATTTTGCTTTCAGAACTACAGGGAAGTTTTCCCTGGTTGATACAGACAGTGTCTTTAGACTGACAATAAACATTTCAGACCGTTCTTAAGATAGCACCTGAAGCAACCTGTCACAGGAAAGAATGAGAGATCAGAGCTATGGACTAGAATTTTTCTGATATTCTTGGAGTTCTCAAGAGTTTTGGACTGCTTTAAAGTAGAGTTTAGGGATGCTACCTTCATTTGGTTCTGTTGATTTAAGTAAATCTTTTTATCTCTTTTGCTTGTCAGCCTGTATGGATGAAATAGTTGGCATTTGGAACATTCAGAAGCTTTTAAGTTAATTGTAATTCGGCATGATTATGGTTCATCCTTTGAAAAGGAAACAAAGCCATTTCAGATGTTTTGTGGCTTTGAGAATGCCATTATTGTGGGGTTAATCCAAAGAATCTGTACTCAGATGTGAGCTTCGTACTACAGTATGAAGCGACATTTAGACACATGCTGTATAGGTAGGGCATTTAAGCTATGTATTTTTTCCTAGTGAGTTATAAAAGAGAGACTTTCACACATGAGACACGGGAAAACTATCAGCATTAAACATGGTTTAGTCGATAGTTTCTTTGCCAGTTGGACTTGTTACTAATTTGGATGAGAACTAAACCTGGGTTTTATCTCAGAGCTGTGATGAGTCAGCCTATATGAAAAACACTTCAAGGATCTGGTCAAAAACTTTTATCTGTTTTACTGAGTGAGGGGTAGAAGAGTCCAACTTATTTTCTATGTTACAGTTTCTCCGCTTACTGTGTCCTTGGGGGATGGAAGCATTGTGAAGAGGATGGCTGGTTTTAATCTTCCTGCTTCTCAGAGGTTATAGCTCCTGAATCAAATCCTTTGAGAGAGAAGTATATTTATTCTACTGATGACCAAGATGGAGAGACTATTGACTGTTAGGTTATGTAATAAAAGGCCTGTCTGCCCACACACACAGGAGCACAGAGGCAATAGCAGTTATAGGAACCCAAGTAACATGCTACTGGCAGTACTCCCACAAAAATCATAGGAGATCCATAACTGCATCAGTGGCTCATCTGCACAGACCAGAGGAGCACAGAGGTAGGCAGGGAAACCAAACTTACTGACTCAGATAAACAGACACCCTGTTTGGCTCCTCCTGGAGCTGTACTAGAGTAGCCTCGGCCTGGTGGTACAGGGGTGACATCGGTCAAGATGAGGCTGACCAGGGCACCCCCACAGACTGAGTCGAGGTTACTGCCAAGGTGTAGGGGACACATTATAGAATGCACGGGAAGAGCATTTCAGTTTTATGCAAGACTTACGAGATGTCTTGGGTAGGAGCCACAGGGAGAGGAAGGGAGATATTTCCATGATTTGAGGAGGATCAAGTGTGGGGAATGATTAAGGACCTTTTCAATGTAAGAAGGGTATAATAAGGGAGAAGGCATAAAAGAGAACATAAAGACGCAAATCTGACAGGCAAACTATAAGGCAGGCAGTAATGAGAACAAAACCTGGTCAGCCACACTGATTGCTTAGGTTATGTGGAATGTTACAATATTTATTTCATTAAGAATATCTGATAGAGGTCTAATGGGATACTAAGGAAGAGGGGGAAGCTGTACACAAAATATACAGAGCTACAAACCTAACTGGCAGACATAATGAAGCAAAGAAAAGAAACAGACCTTGTCGATCACAATCCTTTATGGGCTATCAAAAATCTACAGGCTAACTAGTACTTTACAACTGATAAGGATGCAAACCTGAGGGTCCAGGTTGTTGGACAGGTGTCCCTGGAACTGTGCAAACTGGTGAAGGAATGTGCAGGGGAAGGGATTGGGGTGGAACAAAGGAGGAATAGATGGAAAGGAGGAGTATAACAGGCTGGCTGCATGGCCAGTCCATATGCTTGTCTGACTGATTGGCACAGTTTATCTTCTTATTAAATCCTTTCATAATTATCTCTGTATTATCTCATTCTTTGTTGCATATGTGTGTGAGGTCTGCAGGGACTAAGTACAAGGACTTCTTGGGGCAACTGGTTTTGTGTGGACAGAAGTGTGTGTGCTCCATGGCCTGTGGTGTCAGCTACTGGAACAAGTGAGGGTCCTACTATCAGTATTTGGAGGGGCCATAGCTCTCTGGCTCTAGGGAGGGTCCTACAGAATTTGAGCCTGGAGTGCCAGCTACATGAGGGGACCAGTGGGAGTGAAATTGGTGCCAGCAGCTGCAATCAGGCCAGGGGTTTGGGCAGCCCTGACTTGCAGTATCGGCAGCCAGAGTGAGCGGGGTCTAAGTGCAAGCTACTGGAACAGGTGAGGGGTATTTGCCATGAGCCACTGGTGCAGGAGGAGTTTGTCCTGAAAATCAGCTACTGGGAGAGACTAAGGTGAGTGAAGCAAGTCAGGGGCTCAGTGCTGTTGCCTGAGGCAGGACCAAAGGCCAGTCTGCGGGGAGGTGAGGGTCTGTATCTTTCCCAGACCTGATGTTTGCCTGGCAGGGGATGTGAGGGGTAATTTACTAGCCAACCTGAAGCTGGAGTACGCAGCAAGTAGGAAGCATGAGGTCTGGGTATGGGTTCTGACAAGGAGAGGACCAGTTGCTTGTATTTAGAGGGACCTGTGAATGTAGAGTGCTGCATGCAAGGACCAGCCTGGACCAGCCAGCAAGCAGAAGATCCATGAAGCAGGTAGGAGCATCTGGCTAGTGATACCAGATGGACAAAGGGGCTATGCTAGTTCTTGGGGTCTCTGCAAATGTGCATATGGTTGTGAATTTAGAGAATGGTGTGCATGTGCCTGCACTCGGGAACTTTAGTCTCTACTAGCTGAAGAGGAAGATAGCATGGCTGTCTATACTTAGGTTTTGTGCAAGTCCTATACATAGGTGCTGTTTAAGGTAGTGCCTTTTCTGTAATGGACGGTAACTGTCAGTGTCCTGCAGGTGTGTCTCTGGGATACATACTTGGCTTTGTTAGTTGCTGAACCTGCAGCCACATCCCTCAGCCTGGCTGGGCTGGGCTCTACTGGCCAGGTGGGACAAAATTCCAGACCTGGAGCTGTGGGAGGTAATGTCTACTCCTGACATCCCTTAACACCTTATTACTTGTTGGACCTGGGAGCATGGAACCATGGCAGCCTCGCCTGTGTTGGGCTGCTGAATTCAGCCCTCCCTAACACCTCTATTAAACATCAGTATGGACTGATAAATTCACTAGCTAGCTGTTTCTTGAGAAGGTCACATCTTAGTAGTCATAGCAGAAGACTAACAGATAGGACTAATTTGCCTTCTCCTGGAGTTTCCCACCATTTGCACACTTTTAGAGAAACCATTCAACACCCTTGTCACTTGTCAGCAACACTAATTCTGCCCTCAAGCCAGATTGTGCAATTTCTGATTTTTGGACACAACAGGTTTAAGTTAGAACTAGATGTTCTGTCACTGTGGTACAAATCTGCTCTGCCTTTGCTGCTCTGTACAGAGAAGAGAAGGCTGATATGGGCATGATCTAGCTAACATAGGCTTGATTTTTACTTACAAGTTTATTGCTCAATTATTTTGAGTAACTGGCTTCCCAAGCCTTTTATCTGTGTCCCTGAGCCTCTCTAGGCTCGCTTGCATGGAATTACTTTTCTTTCAGCACTGCACACTGCTTTCATTTTATTTCATCTCACCTTGTACTTTAGAGAAGTATTGGGACCAGAGATCCTTATGTTGTGAGGGAATGAGCCTGTGCAGACATGTTCCTCTGCATAATAGCAGCAAAAGAATAGCAGTGTTAAGAGTGTGGCCTAGAGGTGGCAGGTTCATAAAAGTCATGACTTAAATATGGTTTCTAGAAAGGATTGCCCTTCCAAGAGCAGTAAGTTTGGCCTGTCATTTATTCTTTTACAAGAACAAAACCCCTAGGGACGTGTTGGGTTTTTATCTTTTTCTAACAGTGCAACAGCTGATAAGTACTTGAAACCATAATAGCCTTTAGCAGCCTGTCTCTGACTAGCCTATTCCACACTTTCAGTTCCGCCTTTGAAACTGTCGCTTGCCATTTCTTATTGTGATAAATGTTTGAGGTGGTTTCATTTTCTGTTTGAGAGGTGCTGTTCTTCTGTCAGCTCTCAAAAGAAAGCTGAAATTGCATTATCACCACTGAATAATTGATCCAGGAAGACAGTCAATTTGAGGTACACTGAGATTAGGGTTGAGCCTGCATCTGTTTTCAAGTTTAAAAGATTTGTTTTAAATCTGGCTTGAGTGGCAGTCTAATAAAGAGGGGTAATTGTGTCTTAGTTTCAGCCAGTTTTCAGAAGTCATGCAGTTTTAAAAGTGACACGTTGTTCACTGTGTATCAGTGAATTTCAGTGCAGTTTAATAATAGGCTTTCAGCTGCATGCTTTATTTCCAAGACGGATGGGAAGCCTTGCTGAGCACACTCCAGAAGAGCACTGCTTTCTTTGATTAAGGAGTCACGGGGCTGTGGTGGGGAGATTCTAAGGACACTTGTTCCAGAAGTCATGGCTGCCTGTGTGCATTATCAAGCTTGAAAGGCCTTCACAGCATTTGAGGGGAGATGCAGTAGCACTGTCTGCAATGGATGACTGAACACATTTTCCTTCAGAGCTGCTCAGAAACAGCTGACAGGTGCAGTTTTAGGAAGGCTTCTGGAGAAGTTAATTGCATGTGTCTTTATTGCCACCTTCTGGAAAGGAAGAATTTGTGAGTAGACTTCTACTAACACCACATCCTATATTTTTCACAATACACTTGCCAAGTTGTTTGGGTTTTTGTTGGTTTTTTTGTATGTACAAGTACTTATTCAGATTGGCAATGGAGGACAAAAGGATGTGCAAAGCAAAAATAGTATGCTCTTGATGCTCTTGGAGAGTTCAATCTAGTTCGCTCTCTTTTCTTTGTTTCATGGTTATTTTGCTATAAAGCAGTGACTCGCCTATAGTCACATAGGGGGGTCTGTAGCAGAGACAGAAGCAAATTTAGATTTCCAGAGTGCTAACCATGAGGCCAACTGTCTCCCCAGTTGTTGTTCTGTCGCTACTCCAAACTAGCTTTCTTGTATCTCTGCTTGAATTTTTTGCAGAGTTTATGTAAACATTTCTCGTTTCAGGAATGAAATACCATTTTCTTCTACCCTCTCTTAAATTAAGTCTTCTTTTTAGCAGCTGTCATCTCAGTAATGAGACTGCCTTCTGCAGTCTGGAAGTAGATTTCAGTCCTAATTTTTAACCCATGTAAAGCCTCAAGCAATTCCTGAGAGTGCTTCTAAAATATGTTAAAATGTGAGGGAGGTAGTGAAATATTAATGTTGCTTTCAATTTTTTTCTGTGTTTTTTCATCATGATTTGAAATAGCGCATGAAGCTAGCAGCATTAGAGCATTATCTGTTGTGCAGCTAAACAAAACAGAGGGGATATTTAAATGTAACTGTACGGAAGTAACTTCTTGTCTGAGTGTAGATTAAAAGCAGCCTTTACATATTTAGTGCCTTGAAGCCAGTGTCCCACTGCAGATGACACCCATTGACAAAGACAGTAATTATTGTAAGGTTTTATCACAGACCTCTAATTCGTTTTTTAGTAAACTGAGTCTCTTTTTTTAAAAAAAATGCAGTTGGGCTGTGCCATAACAAGATGGTTTGTGGTTTGTTTTTTTTTCTTCAGGTAAAAAATGTGTTTTGTATGAAGGCAAAGGAAGGCAGAAAAAAATCAATACGTGCCTTAGTGGCTATTGGAAATGGTAAAGGAGCTGCAGGTATGTGTGTCTACTGTATGTAAAATATGTCAAATTAATCATTGTTTGTAACAAGCTTTCAGGAGGCTTGGTGATTTAAAGGAACTTTTTATACTTAAAAAAAATTCCAACAGGCAGTATTGAAATGCCTGTAGGAATTTTGAGTTTCATCTATAAAAGTAAGTTTTATAATCAAATTATATATGTATTCATGTGGGCACTTTCTTTTGTATTTTTTTAAAAATTGGGAAAAGTAGTAATATGTGATTAGGTTTGGAGCATATATTATCCAGCAGTAAAAACATTTTTTTATTTAACACTAGGGTGCTAGAACTAACCATAGAAAGTCTAACCATAGAAATTATGTCTATAGCATCAAGTAAATAGGACAAATCAAAGAAACATTAAGATTATGAAGGATCTTACGATACGTGCTGTGAAAATAAACCTTTTTCCTTTTCTCTCTCAGCAAAGACTGGAGAAAGAATACTGGTCAGAGGCATTCAGCTTAGTTGTGAATTCCTTGAAATGGAACACTAAGCACAATCATGTATGCAGGGTAATGATGACCAAGCTATCTCTAGAAGCAATCAAACCATCCCAGTGCAGTCTCTAACTTGCATTAACTAGCCCTGGATCCCAGCATAAAGGCACTGTGCAGCCACCCTGTACAGCAATAAGTTTCTTTCATGTTTCCAGTTCTGTTATTGAGGAGGTAGTGTTTGTCTTTCACTCAGTTTTCAAATGCAAGAAGTTAAAGACTATTTTTCTGTTGCAGAATAGGTTTTATTTCATTTTATTCAAGTACCCTTGAATGTGCTACATTTTTCTCTATAAAGAGATAGTTTTCATGCATTCTTTTGTGGATACAAACTAGTGTACATTAAAATTCCTGTTAGACCTCAAATGGACTTAGAAATAAGCTGTAGAGAGTTAGAAGAATCAGCTAAAAAAAATAGAAAATTAATAGCTTTTAAGTAAATAACCCAAATAATATAATCCAAACTATAGAGAATTCCTGCCTCTATCAGGAGGCAGGAAGATGGCATGTATTGGTGACAGAGTACAGGAAATTGTATTTGTATATAACCCTAGTAAAGAAAATCCTGCTTTCAAAATATGTGCAGAGCATCCACCTTTTGGATGTAAATATTCTCCTTTTATTATGAGCTAAACAGATGTCTCTAACAATGGGACATTTGTGGGAGCTTTAATAAGACAACTGTATTTCCAGTCAACTGCATTTTTGCAGAACTTCATTTATGTGAAAGATTCAAGTCCAGATGTGTTCCTCAAGCTGAATTTTAATTGCAGTTTGGTGAGGGGAATGTTTATACATAGGGTCTTGGAGTTACTCTTTATACAGACATAGTTGGTATATCTACATCAGCTTCCTTTCTCTTCTTCATTTCCTTCTTTCTTTTCAAGCAGAAGACCGAACTTTTTCTTTTGGCCGAAGCAGTCACCACTATTCAATTGTTTGGAACAAGTTTGGACAAACGCAAAAAAGGAATAACTTAAGCCATATTTGTTTTCATTTGACAAGCAATTAGCATCCAATTGCTAGGTATTTATAACTGTTACTTTCCACGGTTTCTGTGGTTTTCTTTGGACCGTTTTCTGAGTAATTTCTGAGTATGATCTGTGCAATAGACTGGAAATACCAGATGCTAAACATAGTCGTGAAGTTTTCTTCTCCCCCTATTTGTTTTCTGAAGGTCCTTCCTCATCTATTTTGCAGTAATAAAATGACTCTTTTCTGTCTTTCAGGTTTTGCACTGGGGAAAGCAGGTGACAGGATGAATGCTTTACGGAAAGTATGTTGATTGAATGATTTATTGCTTGGTAATAAGCAAAAATAATTCATACTCAACGCTTTAAAAAAAAAATCAGTATCTTTTGTAGTCTATGCAAAGCAGTAAGTCCATGTTCATGATTTGTCTTTTTTGGTACAAATAATCATAGAATAATTTTGGTTGGAAATTACATTTAAGATCATCCAGTCCAGCCATAACCCTACTTTTCCAAGTCCACCACTAAACCTTGTCCCAAAGCACCACATCTGCACAGTTTTTAAAAACCTCCAGGGATGGTGACTCAACCACATCCCTGGGCAGCCTGTTCCGGGGAGGCTTGATAACCCTTTCAGTGAAGAAATTTTTCTTCATGTCCCATCTAAACCTCTCCTGGTGCAACTTGAGGCCATTTCTTCTCTCGTCCTATCACTTGCTACTAGAGACAAGAGACCAGCACCTACCTCTCTACAACCCGCTTTCAGGTGGTTGTAGAGAGTGATGAGGTCTCCCCTCAGCTTCCTTTTTTCCAGACTAAACAACCCCAGTTCCCTTAGCCGCTCCTCACAAGACCTATGTTCTAGACCCTTCACCAGCTTCATTGCTCTTCTTTGGACATGCATAATGAGGTGGCCTTGCAATAATATTCTGTTAATGCACTTTATTTCCTTCCTACTCCCTTTTCTGTGGTGTATACCTATCCCTCCTTGGTCACTTGTTTCCCATAATTATATAGCATACAATCTGCTTTTACATTTAGCATGTAGGAATTTTTCTCTTACACATGCATAATGACCTTTTTAAGGCTCCTTTGGACTTCAGAATGCTATCTGTCCATGTACATTAACCTAGTTTGTGTTGTAATGCTCAACTAAGCTCTGGAAGTAGTAATGCTAAAATAGACAGTTTGATAAGGTTGTTGCTATACTGAGAAATCTTTTTAAACATTAAATCTGTTAGGAGAAAGCAGTTCTTTAAAGAGAACATTTTTATTTTCTTAAAGTAAGTGGTTTAGGTGTGGCAAACCTGTTTTTCCTGGTTTATTTCTTGCTTTTTTTCCTCTGTCTAGTTAACTGAACAATGGTAAATTTCAAATAATTTGCAGAAAAATTCAAGAAAATTTGTTTTCTGCTTTTGTTCCCTAGGCAAAGAATAAAGCAATACGCTGCTTACAATTTATAGAGCTGTATCAGAACCACACAAGTAAGTATTATGATTTTTTTACACTTTCTTTAACTTTCAATAAGTATTTAATATACCAACAAGACTTAGTTGCAATGAGTTACAAAGCATAAAAAAGATGTTAACTAAAACCTTTCTGATATGATGTATTGTAGTAGTATTCCTCATGCATTATTTTACTTCTTCAGAATGCTGTATGAAATCTTAGCTTCAGACTGTTTTGCTAGACAGTGGTAATGTTAGAGTACATAGTCTGTCAATCCTGGTGTAAAATAAATCACCATTACCTGAAAGGAATGTGGTTTACTCTTTACTTTCACTCAAGTTTCTATCAACAGAAGGTCCATGAAGAATAGTTAAGATAGTACAAGATGCTGTTGTTTAAAACATTGACAGATTTTTCCCCCTTATAGTATCCTACCTTTGCCGGATTCCGGACCACGACAGATGGGAACAGATTTTTAGTAGAGCCTGTTGCAGTAAGACAAGAAGTAATGCTTTAAAACTAAAAGCAGGTATATTTAGACTAGATATAAGGACGAGGTTTTTTTTACAATGAGGGTGGTGAAACACTGGAACAAATTTCCCAGAGAGGTCGTAGATGCCTCCCCCCACCCCGGAAATGTTCAAGGTCAGGCTGGATGGGGCTCTAGCTAAAGATGTGCCTGCTCACTGCAGGGGGATTGGACTAGATGACCTTTAAAGATCCCTTCCAACCCAAATTAGTCTATGTTTAAAATCTGGATGCTAAATGCATGGTATTTCAGGCTCTTTAAAAATGGGGGCAGGAGAAGGGGGCAGTAGCAAGATGAGATCCCTGTGGGCACAATTTGAGTTAAGGAAGGCTGAGCATCTCTTCTCTACAGTGAAGTCCTCTGTGCTTTTCCCCTTTGTACGTCCATCGTGATTCCCTGTTGACTCAATCCATGTATACTGAATAAAGCCTAGCAGCCAGGGAGAATGTGGCCTGGAGAAGTCAGCCTGATGTTTCATGGTAGCTTTTTATTAGTTCAATTTAATACCATACAAGTTCTCTCTATTGCCAGACATGATACTAGTATAACAAATATTCAGTTACCTTTCAGAAAAACTTTTAGTGCCTTTACAGAGTATATAACAATCTAAACAAGTAATTGCGTAGAGAAATATTCAGTATATTAAAATTTCAGCTTACAAATACTAAACTGCAGTTATCCTTATGAGACTATTTCTTTAGCATTAGTATTTCACACTAACAGGTTGGGGGTTTGGTGAAAAAATGGTGGTGTTTCCACCATGCTTTTCATTCGACTTAACATAGAGGTCTTCTCTGAGCTTGTCTGCAGTGCTAGAATCCACTTAGCAGTGACAGAGCCAGATGTGTGTAACAGCCACCCACCAGATAGTATGAGTTTGGGGTTCCTTTTGAAGCAGAGAGAAGCAGGAAGGCTGGAATGGTAAATATTCTGTATGGAAAGTCCAAGAATGCTGAAGCCTGGGGAGAAATCTTAGGTTGAAAGCTGAATTATTAGAAAAATCTGAGTATGAGGAAGAGGGTTAAATTGTATCACATGAGCTTACTACAAAGCTGAATGAGGATCACTTGAGGCATACAGACACTTCGTATTTTTCAAGTGAAGCTTGGTTTTGTATACAATAGTAACATAGTATTTCCAGATGTGTAAACATTCCTAATCTATTCCAGAAATTTACCTGGATTAACCTTTCTCTATTTAAAGAGCTTGCAGGAGACTAAAACGAACTTTCCGTTCACAGCTCTGAAAAAGAAAGATACTCCTTAAATGTGCTGAGCTAAAGCTTTTCTAGAAAGAAGAACTTAGCTGTAATGCCTTCTTTTTTTCTCCTCTCCAGTTTACCATGACATTTCAGTGAAATTTAAAAGCACAGCCATCCGCATGAAGAAACAAAACAAAGGTAATTAAAGCTGGCTGGAAATTTTGAAGTTTTATTAATTACTAACTGGTATTTGATGAAGTTAAATTTGTGCTGTGTCTATTTACTTCAGAGATGGATCTTTTGGTGCTAGTCTACTGTGTTGAAGATGATCAGTTGTTTTTCATTAGAAATGCCTGCTGTTGATGACACAGCTTTGTTGTTGTAAATCAGGGTTTGTCCCTTTTACACTGGTGGGAGCTCTATTCATGGCCTTCTGTCATGCTTCCTAAGTGCAGGTTCTTCAGCTGTAAATTACCTAGATGTGAACAAGTCTAATCTAATAGCGTGTTGGAGGCAAAGGCCTTTAGAAGAATCTCGCAGGTTTTTCTTCCCACCATATATCCTATGCACACTTTGGAGAACTGATAGACTCATTCCATTGTTTTTCAGGGATTTTTTTAATTGCTGTTTACAAGACAAGATTCAGTGGTAGTTCGCTATGCAGTAGTGGGTGTGCATCAAATAGGAATCAAAGTACAGGCTGCATCTGTGTGCCTGTCCCTCCTAAGTCCATACTGGCATAGTATCAGCAGATGTCCTCCCTCAACTGCCTCAGACTACCTGTGGTCATGAGCATCCAGCCTGCTACTTCCTCAGGACTGTTACTCCTTTATTTTCCCTGAGATCAAGATCTCCCGGTGTGGAAACTAGCAGGATTATCTACCCGGGCTTGTTGTCCTGCACCATACCATGACAAAGACCATGTGATTGTTATATGGCAGCAGTGTTTTCATTTCTCGATCTTTGCAAGCTGTTCTTCACTTTGAATCCAGTTGTAGTACAGGCAAATGCTTATTCAAACTCCTGTAGTTTAGATGTGAGTAGTAGTATTCCATGCCTGTTTTGCCAATTACCTGGCTTAGCATAAAGAACATGACCATCAGCAGAAGACAGATGCATAACCAGAGAAAATAAACCTGTTCACCGTGGGTGATATAACAGAAGGGAAAACAAACTGAACCACAAACTCAGTAACAGAAGGGAAGAGGAACCAAGCAGCAAACTCAACAACGGAGGGAGAAACCAACCATACCGCAGATACCACCATAGCCATGCACAGACCACCCTGGCAAATGCCAGAGAGGTATACCAGCAGAACATGATACATTCCACAGAGATACATGGCTAAACTGCAGCAGATGCCAAAGGGACAGACAATCAAATCCATTACCCATGTCCTTTCCAACGTTCCTATCAAATCCGTTATACTTGTCCTGTCTGATGTTCGTGTTCTGTCCCGCTGTTGCTGGGGAGTCCTGGTTGAGCGAGCAGTTGGGGCACTTTTCTGGTAACAGGGGAAACCCTGCATGGTGTGTCCACCTGCAGGTTGGCTTCCAAAGTTTGCTACAAGTGGGACCAGCTTTTATACTGTTGAATCAACAACTCAGGTTGCATAGGCAAAAATAACTTCAAAATCAAGACACCTGCTATTTTTCCTCCTTATTGGGTTCTGTCCAAAGTCGGCCAAGCCTGGGAAGAAACTCAAAGAGGAAGAGGCACCTCTATCATCCATATGTCAACTTTAATTCAGGGCCTATTGCTCAGGCCCTAGTACTTCAATTAAAAAAAATAGTAGCTCTCAGCTCACAGTATTGTTCTTCAATTTGGGCCAATTGTATGAGCTTCAACAAGGCCAAGTGCTGAGTCCTGCACTTGGGCCACAACAATTTTGTGAAATGCTACAGTTTTGGGGAAGTGTGGTTGGAAAGCTGCCTGGCAGAAAGGGACCTGGGGGTACAATTGGCTGAATATGAGCCAGTAGTGTGCCCAGGTAGCCAAGAAGGCCAGTGGCATCCTAGCTTGTATCAAAAATAGTGTGTCCAGCAGGACCAGGAAAGTGATCATCCCCCTGTACTCCGCGCTGGTGAGGCCACACCTTAAGTACTGTGTCCAGTTTTGGGCGCCTCATTTACAAGAAAGACATTGAGGTGCTGGAGCGGGTCTAGAGAAGGGTAGTGAAGCTGGTGAAGAGCCTGGAGAGCAAGTCTTATGAGGAGTAGGTGAGGGAACTGGGGTTGTTTAGTGTGGAAGAAAGGAAGCTGAGGGGAGACCTTATTGCTCTCTACAACTGCCTGACAGGAGGTTGTAGAGAGGTGGGTGTTGGTCTCTTGTCCCTAGTAGCAAATGATAGGATAAGAGGAAATGGCCTCAAGTTGCTCCAGGGGTCGTTTAGGCTCTACATAAGGAAATTTTTTTTTCACTGAAAGGGTTATCAAGCCTCCCTGGAACAGGCTGCCCAGGGAAGTGGTTGAGTCACCATCCCTGGAGGTATTTAAAAGCCATGTAGATGTTGTGATTAGGGACATGGTTTTGCAGCAGAGTTGGTAGAGTAGGGTTATGGTTGGACTGGATGATCTTAAAGGTCTTTTCCAACCTACATGATTGTGTGATTCCATGATTTCGCAGAGCTACTGTTAAGTGCTCTAGCTGCTTCAGCCCAGGACCCTCCTGTCCATGAACTGGAGCCCAGCTCAGGGACCCAAGGCCTCTGTCCAGGCTGAGGGATGTGGCTCTTTTTTCTTGTTTGCAGGTTTAACCAGTAATGAAGCTGCACATGCATCCTAGATACACAGACACGCACATGCACACAGGACACTGACATGGCTGGCCACAGACAAAGCGCTGCCCTCATGCAGGACTAACATAACTATCAGCACCTACATACAGGACTAACATAAATGTAAACACAGACAAGTCCTCTCCTACTCTTTGGCCGGTAGAGGTAGATCACTAGTATGGGCACACACAGCACTCTCCAGGTTCACAAGCACACACATTTGCAAATCCCGTTTTACCTTCTAGGGTTTTTCCTGTTTTGAAGACCTGAAACAATGACATGAGGTCATATCTTTACATGGATCTTTTGCATTAGACCTTTATGTACAAAGGTTTTATTTGACTTGTTTGGCCTAGTTTTCCTTTGGGGGCAGATAAAGGTTGATGCCGTTCTATAGAAAACACACCTAGTGTGCTGCTCAGCACTTTTAACTGGTCCTCTAATTTTAAAATGCAAATAGGAAACTAATTCATCTACCTGGCTAGTTCTTTGTAAATCGCTTCAATTTCATTATGATAAGATCTAAATTGCAAGAACGTTTAATTATTATCTTATAATAAGTCAGAAACTTGGGATAGTTTTCCAGTCAGAATACTGTCACAATCAGCTACTTATTCCTCAATTTCCACAATCTTTGAGTAAGCTGAAGCATTGACACTTCAGACATAGTATTTGGTTTTGTGTATCTGGTATTCTTATTCTGCGCTGTCACATTAGTAATACAAGAATATAATCACTGATGTCAGAGTTACTAATGCATTTTGAAAGCATATAAAATTGCTATGAACCTTCAACACAATTTTTATTAGATGACGTTGATTCTGGGATGGGGTTTGGTTTTGTTAATCAGTGTAACATTAAAGTGGTATAATGGGCTTAGAAAAGTCGTTAAAGATTAGCAGGTATGGAGTCAGACTGTCCTATCGCTTAAGTTTCTGCTTTTTTTTCTGCCAAATTAGGTAATTGGGCTATATTTTTTTTAAGATAACCACTTAAAAGAAATTTCAGTTTAGTCTTCAACACATGGAGCAGGAGTAGCACAACTGAACTACACATTTGACCATGCACATACAAACAAGTAATTCTATTACTGTTAAATGGTAAAGGAATGTTCACATTAGATGTTATTTTCTTGCAGTGGAACACAGAAGACATACCTCCACCTCATCTGACATGTTACATTCATGAACCTCAGGAGCAAGAATAATCAGGGTCAACTTATGACTAATTTTACCTCACCAGATGTCCTAACTTATTTCCATTTTTTTATTAGATTTGAGAAACAACTGCCTCTCCCCTACCATTTCTTTTTCCCAAGAGGGCAACAGTTGCCTTGCCCAATAAGGCTTTTCCATTCAACTTATGCAGTAAAAATAGTGTATTGCAGAATGGTTGAGGTTGGAAGGGACCTCTGGGAGTTGTCTTGTCCAGCCTTCTGCTCAGGCTGGGTTACACAGAGCAAGCTTCCCATGACCATGTCCAGACAGCTTTTGCATTATCTCCAAGCATAGAGACTCCACAGCCTCTAAGGGCAAGCACCAGTGCTCATCCTCACTGTGAAAAAGTGTTTCCCAGTATTCGGATGGTACCTCCTACACTTCTGTTTGTGCTCATTGCCTCTTGTCCTGTCAGTAGGCACCACTGAAAAGAGCCTGGCTCCATCCTCTGTGCACCTTCCCTTCAGATATTCATATACGTTGATAAAATACTTCCTGAGCCTCCAGCTTAAACAGTCTCAGCTGTAGTCCCTTAATCCTCTTCACAGCCCTTTGATGGACTCTCTCCAGTATGTCCATGTCTCTCTTGTGTTGGGGAACCCAGAACCAGACACAGTGCTCCAGGTGTGTCTCAACAGTGCAGAGTAGAGAGAGGAAGGACCACTTCCCTCAACCCACTGGCAACAGTCCTTCTAACACAGTCCAGCATCCTGTTGGCCTTCTTTGCTGCAAGGTTGCATTGCTGGCTCATGGTCAACTTGCTGGACACCAGGATTCCCCAAGCCCTTTTCTGCCAAGCTACTTTTCAGCCAGTTAGCCACCAGGATACATGTGGTTCCTCCCCAGGTGCAGGACTTTGCGCTTGCCCTTGTTGAACTTCATGAGGTTTCTGTCAACGTATTTCTCCAGCCTGTGAAGGTCCCTCTGGATGGCAGCACGATCCTCCGGTGTATCAGCCACTCCTCCCAGTTTTGTATCATCTGCAAACTTGCTGAGGGTACACTCTACCCCACCATCCAGATCGTTAAGGAAGGTGCAGAACATGACTGGACCCAGTATTGGCCCCTGGGGTACACAATTAGTTACTGGCCTGTAGAGTTCATGCCACTGATTACCACACTCTGAGCCCGACTGTTCAGCCAGTTTTCTGTCCACCTCACTGCTCATCCAGCTCATACTTCATCAGCTTATTTCTGAGGATCTTATGTGAGATAGTGCCTTACTGATGTCAAGACAGATAATATCCACAGCTCACCATTTCATCATAGAAGGTTTTAAGGTTGGTCAAGCATGACTAAATGCATAGTGAATCCATGCTGTCTACTCCTGATTACCTGTGCAAGAGTACAGTATGTGCTGGGAAACGGTTTCTAGGGTTAGTTGTTGTATCAGCTTCCCAGGGATCTAGGTGAGGCTGACTAGCCTATAGTTCCCTGGCTCCGCCACTAACTAAGCCTTACTAAGCCTTTTCCATGTCCTGTGTCACCAGGTCCCCTGCCCCATTCAGCAGTGAGCCCACATTTTTCTTAGTCTTCCTTTTGCCACTTGAATACTTATAGAAGTTCTTGTCACCTTTAATACCTCTTGCCATATTCAGTTGGGCTTTGGCTTCCCTAACTACCTCTCTGCATGCTCAGACCATGTCTCTGTATTCTTCTCAGGTTACCTGTCACTGCTTCCATTTTTTTTATGTTTGAGTTTTGCCAGGTGCATCTTATTCATCCGGCTTTTTTCCCCAACTTCTTGCTTGTTGGGATGGACCACTCCTGAGCTTAAAGGTGATTCTTTAATATGACATGCTTTCTTGGGCTCCTCTTTCCTGCAGGACCTTATTCCACAGGACTCTTCCAAACAGATCCTTAAAGAGGATGAAGTCCAGCGTTGTGGTCTTGTTTTTTGCCCTGCTGCCTTGTAGTGGTTCAGTCCCTGCCGGGAGCAGAGCCACGCTGCCGCTGCCACTGCCCCCACCAATGCCGGTCTGGGGAAGGGAGATGGGGAAACACAGAGCTGGGATTGAGATAAGGATAATTTAATGCAATGACACACAGGAAACAATCACAGTAACAACAGCAATGACAACAGTGAGAAAAACAATGTACAGAATGAGCAGTACCGTGGCCCAGTGGACCTACCACAGGCGCACCAGTCGAACTGCAGAGCTGGAACTGGCCCCAGGGCATGATGTCAGTATGGCATGGAATAGCCTGGCCACACCAAATTAACCCTGTCCTGGCCAAACCAGGACATTATCCACCCCTTATTCTGTACCATCTACATCATGCCCTGCAGCCATTTAACAATCAAAAAGAAGTACAATAGAGTTCATTGGCCGTTCTCCCCCAAAATCAAGTTCCCTTGAGGCACACACCGGACTTCTCCATCCTCGTGCATCACCCACCAGGTGCACCCAGGTCCCTGAGCAAAGGCAATCCCATGGATGGGTTTGCCTTTGCCTGAGGCAGG
>JAVSBS010011714.1:4268-22293 GCA_033124195.1 Coracias cyanogaster | reverse complement strand
TTCCCATCTTAAGGGAGGTTCCTGCCTCCCTAACAGACACCTGTCCTTCAAACCAGGACACCTTCATATACACTCCTCATTCTAAACAGGTGTGCAACATGGAGAAAAATGCTCCTAAGGAGTATTAGAGAGAAAAAGCTGCCCAATGACCATAGGCACAGTTGATGGAGTCCCACAGCCCAACAACTGCTGACTTCCTGCCAATGCCCCAACCCGTCCTTGCCAGCACCTTGTTCATGTAGTGACACACCAGCAAAAAGTGGACATGATTTTTGACACAATAAACCTCAGAGACCTGAGCAGGAGCCTCCAGACTCTCCCGGAGCACGTGTGCAACTGCTCCGACTAACAGACTTTGAAAAGGCCAAGTCTTGGTGTGATGCTCAGGACACTGCACAAAGGTTGAGCATGGTTACAGCATTTGCTATCTTCTATGGCAGCCACGGTAAGATGGCGGTGTTTTGTCACTCCCTTGGCACGCTGTGCAACCCAACCAGCCCCACCAGCCTGTCTTATAGGTCTTGGGATGTTATAAAGGATTGTTGCGCTGGTTCAGCCATCATCATTTTCTGCTGCCATCAGTTGCCTGATCACACAGGCTAATGCTGAACTCAGCAACATCCCCTTGGAAGTCTTCTTTCAGACAGTCCTGCCATAGGTTCCTTTGGGCCCAGCTCCTCTGCTGCCCACTGTGGTGCCAGCATCGCCTGCTGGACACAATGGACAGAGATTGCCCCCTCAGTGGCCTTTCACATGGAAGAACACCACCATGAGAGCTCAGCAAGATACAGCCAGCCCAACAGAAGCCACACCAACAGGAAGCTTTTCTAACTTATTGGCTCCTGGTTAATATAATCCTGGCCTCACCCACCACCCCAACCATGACCAGCTGGGTGAGGGCAGAGACACAGGTGGACCAGGTTCTGCCTCTGGAACATTAAGCCAACAGAAACAACAAAACATTCTGCTAGGTTGTGAGTCATCCACAGGTCAACTCCAACTTGGGGCCCACAACTTGGGCCCCAGCACTTCACCCCTCTATAGCTTGATGGCATCAGGGTGCACTGTGCGCCAGTATCTGCTAGAGCCTTATATTCTTGTGGGTCTGACATGCCAGGCCATCAGATCCACACATTCCAGTAAATCAGATCATCCTTTTCCTCCACTGGGCTGGAGACAGGGCTCCCCTAATCCTGATCGGAATCACTGATTTTGTATAAAAACTACTTAGAGGTCCCCTCGAGAGGGTCAGATGTCAGATCAGCCCTTCTGTCTGGGAGATTTCCCACTGGAAACTGGGGTGACATTTTTCTTGGAGGACTCCCCTTTCATAGTTGTCTTCTCTTGCAACTCATGTACCCATGCAGCTAGGATTGAAGTGGGCTTCCCATCCCACTTTCTCATGTCTTCTCCATGGTCACGCAGGTAAAACCACAGGGTGCCCCGTGGTGTGTACCTTCCTTCCATGGTCTTTCTCCTGAACAAGGAAGCGTCTGCTCCTAATAGCCAAGATGTGGGCCTATACAGGTGGAGAGTGGGACATGTCTTCCTTGATTTTCTGGACTTCTTGAGACAATTGACAGCTGAAACACAGGCCTGTAGAGAGGAAGAGATGCTTCCCTCATACTGCCAGAGCTGGCCAGCCACTTCATCCACCGTTTGTCCCTGGCCATCTTTCCAGGACACTACTGCTAATGAGTTGGCATATGATGGTGGTGCACTTCGCAAGAACTTCTGCCACATGGGTGGTGTACATTGAACTTGGTCTGGATCCATGGGTGACTGCTCATCAGTCACATCACCATAAATCATGTCCAGCACAGCTAATTCCCTCAGGTGCTGAATACCTTTCTCCATGGTGGTCTACTTGCTTAGCTGACAAGTAATATCGTCCTTGAAGGGGTACCTTTCCCTCACACTTGAAAGGAGTTCCTCCAGAGGCTGAGGGTCTGCACCTGCTTCCCAATCGCCTTGTCTATACCTGCTTCCCTAGACAGAGATCCCAGTTGCTTGGCCTCCTTCCCCTCTAGTTCCACACCACCAGCTCCACAATCCCAGCATTGGAGCAGACAGGTGATACCCGCTTGCCTGGGAGACGGCCATAGTCGTCCTGTATGTCTCACAGCTCACTCAAGGATGGGGATGGGTGACCACCTCTGGCTCTTCCTCCTGTTCTCGTGATGGCCCTGGTTCACCCTCATCCCTCACTATACAAACTGATTTTTTGGTGTATTTCTTTTTCTGTACAGGGGCAACTGGTACTGGCACAGGCAGGTTCTCTGGCTCAGCTGCACTATCAGCCCATTTGTTGTCAGGTTCAGAGACCTCTTCTTCCCCTTGAGGGCACTGAATAATGCTGAGCAGGACACGGTAGGCATGGGCAAGTCCCCAACACATTGCAGTAATTTGTATCTCCCTGGAGTTGCCAGGTTGACAACACACCTTCTCTAAGTGCTTTGCTAGTTTTCTCAGGGCTCTGCACTTGCCCAGGAGTGAAATTCCAAGACATAGGGGGTGACCACTGGCCCAAGCACTTGCCTGTGCCCTCCCACACACCCTGCCACTCATAACTATCCAGCCTTGGGGCAGGTCTCAGGGTGATGACGTTGAATAAGAACCGTATAACCTTAAGCAGCACATGGCAGACATTTAGCAAACACAGCAGTGAAGGCATGGTGGCCTGGATGTCCCAAGGATAGGCAAAATCCTCAGAAGCCGAGAAGGTCCTCTCCCCTGTCTCACCCATAGATGGAGTGAGGCCACTAACAAACACCCAGGCTGCATACAGATACCAGTTCGCCCGCTCCAGCAGCGACACCGTCATATCATAAGCTGTCAGTATTCACATATGAACACCATTGATTGATAATGCTTGGAAAAACTTACATAGTGTGCATTTTGTTCTAGGCTTCAAATGTGATGCAGCAGGATAATTCTGTTGATCTCTGAGGCTTTTTTGTGGTCAGCTATAATCCCCAGATCCTTTTTCTGGTGGTGTTTAGTCAGTCTCCTCTATTTTGTACTTGTGCTTTTGATTTCTCAACAAAGCACTCTGCATTTGCCTGTTGAATTTCACTGTTCTCGTTTCAAACTGTAGCTCCAGTTTGTCAGAACTGCATTGATGTCTCCTTCTGACTTACAGTACACTTTTAGCCTTTCCCAAGATTACATCCTCAAACCATTTTTTTCAGCTTCTATTCCCCCACCCAAGTTATCAGTGTAGTAAGCTCTAACAAATCCACAGCAGGATCCCATCTGGAAAATGTTCTTGTCCTGATAGCAGACTGCTGGTAATGGAGATACATGCTTTAATGATGATTTTGCCTGATTCTTATTTCCCTAGTTTATTTGTGAGAGCATCATGCCAAACTGTGTATGAATGCAAGTCCAGTTCTGTCATGTTAGCACCATAGCCTCGGTAGCTTGTTGCTGCCAGTTTTGGCCAGTGCTTTGCCTTGTCTGAGTATTTTGCCAGCCTTTTCAGTTACACAGCACATTCCCATATTTGCAAGTATCCTCCAAAAACCAGGAAACACTTTTCCTCTTAATGAATATTTTCCCTGTGTTATAATTAATGGAACAAGATTGTGCCTTTCCTGAACCACATTTAATCTTGTCTAAGAAAAAATTGTGCTTCTGTCCAGTGTGCTCTGGACAGCAGGCATCATTTGCCTTTATTCAGAAGTGTAATGATAGATCAGTATCTAAAATTTTGTAGATGAATTGTATGTGTGTGTATGTGAGAGACTTCATTATGTGCTCACGACTTGAAAATAAGCTGTAACATTTTATGTCTATGCAAAATGGAGTTTTTAAGGATAGTATAGACTGACAGTATAAAATCTGGCTGATTTTACCCTAGTCCCTGACAGGCTTTTATATTACCTCTAAGGGAAGGAGTCTTAGCAGCAGTGGGAGCTGGCTGTAATTTTAGAACAAGTAAATGACTTGTGGACATACTATAGAACAGGATTTAATTTGAGGCAGGCTCTGGGCTGAGACCATTCCAGATCACGCCTGATTCTAGCACATGCCAGCTGGATGGAAACTACTGGGTGTATTGCTTGTCTGTGCTGTAGAGTATGCTACCTTCTGGAGTGTGGACAGCTCTTAGTCTCTGATTTGACTTCACAGTTGCAGTAGTTATGAGACTACTCTGCTAGTGACATTGATACATAACTTTAAGTAGTGTAAATTGGTTCCTAATGGACCACTTGGTGGATAAGGAATTGGCTGGATGGTCATACTCAGAGTTGGGATCAACAGCTTGATGTCCAAGTGGAGACCAGTGGCAAGTGGTGTTCCTCAGGGGTTGGTATTGGGACCGACACAGTTTAACATCTTTGTTGGTGATATGGACAGTGAGATTGAGTGCACCCTCAGCAAATGTGCCAACGACACCAAGCTGTGTGGCGCAGTGCACATGCTGGAGGGATGGGTTGCCATCCAGAGGAACCTTGACAGGCTTGGGCCCATGGATCCTCATGGCCAGGTTCAGTAAGGCCAAGTGCAAGGTCCTGCACATGTATCAGGGCAACTCCAAGCACAAATACAGGTTGGGCAATGAGTAGATTGAGAGCAGCCCTTCAGAGAAAGACTTTAAGGTGTTGGTGGATTAAAAACTGAGTATGAGCCAGCAATGTGTGCTCGCAGCCCAGAAAGCCAATTGCATCCTGGGCTGCATCAAAAGAAGTGTGACCAACACGTTGAGGGAGGTTATTCTCCTCCTCTACTCCACTCTTGTGAGACCTGGAGTACTGCATCCAGCTCTGAGTCCCCCAACATGAGAAGGATGTGGACCACTGGGAGTCCAGAGGAGGGCCACAAAGATGATCAGAGGGCTGAAGCATTGCTCCTGTGAAGACAGGCTGAGAGAGTTGGGGTTATTCAGCCTGGAAAAGAGAAGGCTCTGGGGAGACCTTATAGCAGTCTTCCTGTACTTAAAGGGAGCCTACAAGAAAGATGGAGAGTGACTTTCTAAAAAGGCATGTAGTGATAGGACAAGGGCTAATGGCTTTAAACTGAAAGAGAGTATATTTAGATGAGATATAAGGAAGAAGTTCTTCACTTTGAGGGTGAAGAACTGGAGCAGGTTGCCTAGAGAGGTTGTGGATGCCCACTCCCTGAAAGTTTTTAACACCAGGTTGGATGGGGCTTTGAGCAACCTGGTCTAATGGGAGGTGTCCCTGCCCATGGCAGGGGGCTTGGAACTAGATGATCTATGACGTCCATTCCAACCCAAACCATATTATGATTCTATGAAGTTTAAAATGTCTGAGCACAGCTTTTTCTTCACAGCTGGAGTTTGCAGTTTGAATCCTTTTGCTATTGTGTTTGGAATAAATTTGTTCAGTGACGGATGGACTACTTTGCTGGCTTCTGAGTTTCATGTATTAACAATCTGCAGAAACCTGATTGAGATAAGATGGGATAAAATCAACAATAAAATGCCAGAAATTAAATGCTTCAGTCACTGAAAACGAAACTTTGGCAAACAGCCTTTCAGAATTCATTCACATTAATTGTGTCTAATACTTGACTTTGTCTTGTAGCATAGAAAACAGTATTTTCTGAAATGGCAGAACAAATGGCTTTGGATGGTTATAATTTCTGATTATAGGTTAAAAGAAGAAGGGATGTACTGGCACAGTATAACACGTAGTGCTGGAATAGATTTTTTTTTTTTCCCCCTCATTTACTCAGCAGCAAAACTGTCCTGCAGAGTGGGCTAATCAATGTCCTGGCACTTCAGCTTTTAGGTAAGATACATTAGAACTATCACAAACCAATTTTTAAAGAATAAGAAGAGCTAGGCCATGTGAAACAAATCTCTCTGGAGAATGAGAGAGCAAAATGAGACTCCTCAAAAATAGCTCCTTCATTAAAACCTGGCAAGTCTAAGAAACCATTTGTAATTAATGCTAATGTACTATGATCATTCATTGAAACTAATATAACACTCTAGGATGGAGATGGAGGCAGGTGACTTGCAAACCTCTGTTGTGTTTGTGGATTTTGAAATACATTTGTCTCTCCTCCCCACTCACCTGCAGATTTCAAGTTGTTTCAGTTACAGGCTTTTGTGTTTTGGCCTGTGGTTTCCACAGACACACACATTCTTCTATGATCTTACTGCTTTGAACAGTAAGTTGAAAGCAAATGAGTGTCACAATACTTATTTGTTCTTTAAGCTTGATAAAAATAATTTTTTTGTCTAGAAGTATAGAGAGTATTTTGCTGTCTTTCCACTGTAGTTTTAGCTCTGACGTGTTTGTTACCTTCTTTATTTCCATTCCCCCAACCTTCACGTTGTGCCACTACTTTAATAACAAAGTGTAATTCCTGCCAGTTATTGGGCCAGGGGAAAAGAAGTGATATCTCTGCACAGTGCCTTCATAATCTGTCTCACTCTCTTGATAGTGCATAGTATTCTGCTAGCTTTTGTAAACTGAAAGGGGAAAACATAACTTTTTTGTGGCTAGTGGCTGTTATATTTTGCACAGGCTGTGGAGCTGGTGAATTAATTGCTGTTAGTGAGTCAGAAGCAAGTAATATTTTGGTGATCCACTGCAAAATATGAATTTGGTCTAAGTAGGTGCAAAGATGCCTTCCTCAATTTGCACGCAGCTTCAGTCCCACTTCCATGGCTCAAAGATTTAGTTACCGAGAGCTGAATAAAATAAAAATGTGGTAGGTTTTATTTGGCTACCCAAAGGCCAGTGAGCAGCAAGAGAGCACTCACCCTCTTTCCCAGCAGCTCTGTGCATTATTGCCCATACTTGCTTGGTCTTCCCTTTTCCTTTGCTCCCCAATTTCTCTGCCTGCTCTGTGTCTGACAGAGGTCTTGAGTACAATCTCTGGCTTTAGGAAGTCACTGTAAGCTTGTCATCCAGCAGTAATCTCCCAGGGAATGAGAGACACTGACACTGCTTCTGCTGTGGGGTCCTTCTGGAAGGAACCCCTGAGGGCAGCAGCTTGAGCACACCAGTTGTTTTGAGCAGTAACTTCCCCATAGGAGACCAGTTTAAATCCCTCCATCATGTATGTGAGCCAGGACTTTAAAGTTGGATTTACCATCATTAGGAGTTACTGAAGCTGTCATTCAGCAGTTGGTCACCTGAAACTGTAAAGGAGACAGTTTTGAAGCTAGGTAGGTATTGCTTTTTTGAAGATAACGTCTTGGTTAAGATCTGGTTACATTTAGGTCCTCTCCCATTGTAAATATTTCTTTTTAATACTCTTTTAAGTAAACTTCTTGCCTTGCTTCTCTGCCATTTTTTAAAAAAAATAGTATTTTTAGTTTTAGGAAGTACTAGAGTATTATTTTTCTGCTGAGTGGGAGAAGGAAATTGCCTTTTATTTGGTGAATGTTCCCAGGGTGGTGGGATATGTTTGTGGAAGATTATTCTGAAGCTGCCAATGCTACTTCTAAGGAATACTACCCAAACCTGCAGCATTAAACAATTTTTCAGGTTGCATTTTTTATGGTTTTATGTTTTGAGTTTATAGGTGGTGATCTTTTCATTTGGTTTTGCAATATGTTAAGTAAGGTATATTTAGTATGAAAAAAACCCATGATCTTTATGTTAGTATGGCTGCAAAGACTGGGGAGAATGGTCTTCCAAGAATGGTGTGGCCATTTTTAAGAAATAATGTGTTCTAACATGCTAGGTGACAAAAATAACTGAGAAGAAGTCTTAGTTCTCTCTTCTTTCTTACTTAAGTTGTATGCTTACTAATAATCACATAATGCTTTGGTTTTTTTCCCCCCAGGGTATGGTCTTCGTTGCCACCGAGCTATCATCACCATTTGCAAACTAATTGGCATTAAAGACATGTACGCCAAAGTTTCTGGATCGAAAAACTTGATTAACATTACCAGAGCTCTCTTTAAAGGCTTGACACAGCAGGTAGATTGCACTCTTGGTTGTTTTATACATCAGCTCATAGGACAGAACAGGATTGATATTTTGTGGTCAAACCATTTGTATGTGAGGCTTAAAATGAAGTAATATTCCAAAGAGCAAACAAAATCAGCATCTGAATAATTCCTCAGCAGTTGTATGAAGTTGTCCAGTCAAAAACAGCTGTATGTAACTGCCTCTTCCCCACCAAGTCCCTCCAGGGGACATCTGAATTTCTTGGCTTTCATTTGTAGTATTTTTGGTGACATTTGAAAAATGGGCAGAGGAAGTTGTGGCCCAGCCTTGGTTTCTGTGGCTTGTTTGTCTGCATTCTAAGTTTTCATTGCCTAAGGACCAAATGTCACAGCTGCTTCTATCGCTAGTATAATTAAGTTCTCTGGAAAAAATCAGGGAGGTGGTGTCATTTCCTCTAACTCCAAGTGCTCACAATGAAGATGTCTCTATCTGAACCAGCTGCCTGTAGTTGATGGAAAGATCCAACATGCAGCATTTCATCTGACTTCCTCTGAGCTTTAGGATGAGTCAGTCCTTTGGAAATTCCTGTTTATCACATTTGGTCATGGAGTCTTGGTAGCTGCCAGGATTTAGCAACTTGCATTCCCAGTATAGCCCTGCAAAGCTACAGTTGTCAAATCTGTCACCCCATCCTAGCCAGCTTTTTCAGTTTAGCCTCGGAAGGGAGTTATAGTCCTCTCTGCCTAATGAGATAGTTACAGGTGCTTATTGGTATCTGAGGTTAGTCAGACTTGAGGAATTCTATCATATATTTTCAGTGCATTGTTTCTGAGAAGTCTTCCACAGAATGAATAGAAGAAAGGCCTGCTATGTAGATTATTGCTTTGACAGATGTGCATTTGATATATTCTCTTGTCTGCCCTGAATGGAAAAATTTCCTCTTCCCAGTAGACATTTTACTCTGTAAAATCTGAATGAACAACTAGCATGCGAGAAAAATGTATAGTTGAAAATAATGTTAAATTCACATCATTATATTACCTAATATTACCTGTCAGGGCAGTAACAAGCACTTTACTGTTGTCAAAGCAAATTTTATATCCATATAAAGAAATTAAGATATTACTGCATGTTACTAATGTGCCAACATGCATTATTAGCAGGATGTGTTTTTATTAAGGATCCTTATTAGCAGGATGTGCCTTTTCTGACCAGACCCTTTCAAGCAAGTTCCTCTAGGATGACATTATAATGCTGGTATATCTGTCATCTAGCTCTCTGGATTCATGCTACTTATGCAATTAGCTCATTTGAACCCATGAGGATGAGCTTGATGAGTCATTTAATTTATGCAGTGTTTAAACTGTTTATTAGTAAATTACCGTTTTTTTTCCCTACCCCATACACCATGTAGAGTTTGACCCGAAGTAAACCAACATTGTGCATCATTACTTTGATGGTCTTTTCTCTTTTCTACATGCAGGTGACTCACCAACAGTTAGCAAACCAGAAGAATCTCTATGTTGTGGAGTTCCGGGAGGAGCAGGGCCCTCTGCCCGTTGTTGTGGCACTGCCTGAGGGGACTGTCCGCAAGGATCCTGAGCCTGAAGATGAGGTTCCAGACACAAAATTGGAGTGGAGTGAGGTGAAAGAAGCTCAGGGAATGAAGAAATCTCCCTGGGCGAATGTCAGACGGGCAGTATGGTAAACACTTCAGTCCTCCGGTCTCTTCAGCTCAGAGATGCAACTGGGAAAGCTCAGCCCAAGTGGACAGGATGTCTAGGCTTACATTTCAGAGGAGCTCTCTCACGCCATTCATATTGCTGCTCCCATTGCTACCATTCAGTAACACAGTTTTCCACAATTCTTCTGACCACTGTCCAAGTAGGGACATTCAGATAGAAACAGCCAGTGAACGTGACTTCGTCTTCAAGCATGCATTTACTCCATTCCTGAAGATTATGTTTCATGAACAGATCCCATGTTTCTTTCCAAGGTCTTGGGAAACTACTGAGAAGATAAGATTGTAAAAGCAATAAAGAATCCTCAGAATGAGTTCAGTGTGGGTTTGTTGGGGTCTTTTTTGCAAATGCCAGTGTCTGGAAGATATTGAAGGAAGCAGCAGTGTAGGGGGAGTTAATGTGCACACTTTCCATTTCACTCCCTAGGCTCACTCATTATATTGGGGAAACTGTGATATGACAGATTAGCTCACTGGTTGGAGGAGATCCACCACCAAGTCTCACCAGAAGTTAAGCAGCCTCTGCATCCACATTACAGGACATGGTGCTTTACCTGGCACCTCCATGTTCTTGTCTTGGGTGTGGCAAAAGAAACAGTGGAGCTGAACCCAAACAATGCTTTATCAGAAAGATTTAGAGCAGTCTGGGCTATAAAGCAAGTCAGGAGTTAACTTCCGTGCCTCCCAGTCTGAGTGCTTGTCATGGCTTACCTCTGTATGCCAAAAGATGCTTGTACCACCTGTTTTGTTAGTACAGGAGAAAATACCATAGAAATACTTCAACACCAGCCAGGGAATTTATATTTGAATCTCTAATATTAAAAACATTTAGGAGCAATATTTTGTAGTTATTTCAGTGCAGGTTTCTAAAGAGAGCAGTTGCAGATATACAAACAGGCATAGTGAATTTAATTGAGTTTTATCTCACTCTGGTAATGAAAATTCTGTTTCAAAGGCCATGCCTGCTGAAATAGAAGGCTGAAGGCTTTATTCCTGTTTGTCAGCTCAATCTAAAGCCACCTTCAAGAGGATTGCCAAGTGCTCAGTTTGCAAATTTTCTTGTAAGCAGTGTATCAGACTACTGTTTAACAATTGGTGCTCACACTTCACTTTTGCATCTTTTGAGCAAAATCAAGAATGAATAAACCTGGGCTACAAGAGTCAAGTCTTGCTCTATTTACATGATGTTCCGTTTTCCACTGTTCTTGCAGAAACAGTGGGCAAAATTGAGTTGGCTCTGCCAGTGACCTAAAACAGCCTCAGCTTGGGTAGTAGAGCCTGAAGTGACCAACTGGATCAGCTATTTGTCATTTGCTGCTCTGTGTTGCAGCAAGGAGATGGATCATGCCAGCATTTTCTCAGAATCAGGAATAAAGTACATGTCAGTAGCAGGTGATTACATCCACACTTGGAGATGTCTGGCTGCTTCCTTGCACTCTGTTCTTGCATTTCCTCACCCAACACATATGAAGAAGCCCGCCCATATTCTGGCCTAAGAATAGTTACAGTTCCACAGGAGATCACAGAAGGCCGCTGCTGCACAAAAACTGGGGATGTCGCTGATGTCAAGGTCTCCAGCAGTGCCCCATCTACATAATGGGATGAGATGGCAGAACTGTGCAAGCCATTGTATGATCTTGGAAAGGGCTTAAGAAAGACAAGCTGTAGGGACAGGTCCCTAGCTAGCAGCAACCAATGCAGAGCAGGTTATAGAGTTCAACTTTCCCCAGCTGACCTGGTCCTGAGCACTGTTCACTGTGCAATCCAAACTGAGATACCACACTCTTCCAGCTCGTGAGGTACACAGGCCATCACTCAGCACAAAAGGTCCCATCCTGCATTTTGTGAGTAGAGGTCTGCAAACAGAACCCTTCTCAGTCACTCAGTAGTTTCTGTTCTCACTGCTTGTGCAGGGTAAAATAACACATTGTTCTCAGACTGGGAAGTGTCTGACTGATTTATGGCTGGGACCTCCAAGAAGATCCACAGCCTTGGAGGTCCACCTTGTGTGCTAATAGAGGAGGAGTTGCAAGGTAAGGAAGTGGTAGGGTGAATGTCACTTGCCTTTTCAGACCTTAAAGAAAATAATGTACTAACCACAAATCTCCCTCTTTCCCCAGGATCTGGACGCTAGCTACACTTGCATCTACTCCCATAAGGGTCTTGAGGACTTCTCTGCCCTGCCTCTGTGTTCTGAAGGAGTTTTAAGGCTCTTCTCAGACCCATAGGACAATAACTCATGTTTGAGCACTACCATGACTCATTTCCATCCCTCAGAGCAAATGGGGTTTCAGTGCATGATTCTGTTAGCATAAGAAAGACCATGGAGAAGGAGGGGGCTGTGGTGTCAGTACAAAGATCAGAGGTGGGGAATAAGCCAAACCTGGGTCAAGAGAGAGAGTGGACAGACCAAGCCAACCATGAAGTCAGCTTTGATCCCTCCATAGAAGTCATCTTGTGTGGGGTTCTCTTTTCCACAAGTTTGCTCATATTAATATAAATGCTTGTAGAGATGTATTACCCAGCACACAGTTTGCTCATCACACAGATAAAGCTGACTGTAAAATGAGAAATGTCAGAAACTCCTGCATTTTCCATGGAGCTGGCCATCATTTTCTGTTAAATTGCTTTGCTTTCAGACAAATTCTCCTGCAATTCAGCAGGAGTGGAAGTGCTTCTAACTCATTGCATCACTGGAGGCAAAGTATCCAATATACAAATATTTGGGGAATAGCTAACATGGCAGTTAAGAGGCTATTTAATTAAGCAAGAGCAACCAAGATTCCAACCTGAGCATAGTTAATGAATGATATGTCTGTAATCTTGTTTTTGTTCCAGGAGCTGAGGTTTTGCCTGCCTTCAAGTGGATAGTTTAACTGAAGTGTAATCGCCTGTGCTCTAGAGTAGGTGCCTGCAGACCTCCTTGTTTTGCTGCAGAAGCTAGTGGAGAAGAGCAGAGATGGAAACTCCAGTTACACTACAAATGGAAATCTGATGGTGGCTGTGAGGATGCAATAGGTCCACTCTTTTTACCAGTGTGAATGGGACTTTAAAGTGCTCTGAAAAAAGGCCTGATTTGTGGCTTTTTAAATGGACTGCTTCATCTACCTACATTTGCAAGGGAGTTCCAGGGATGGGGCAGATGAATGAAATAGCTTGAGGAGGATGCTGTTGAAGATGAGGTGCTAGTCTGGGGGGGATCTGGAAATGTCTGAGTGAAGGCAGAGCCTGGGAAGGCGCAGCCTCACATACTGGGCCAGGCTGGGAGCAGCTCTGCAGGCAAGGACTGCAGGTGTCTTGTAGTCAACAAACTGCAAGGGCCAACCATGTGCAAGCAGCACTCAGCAGAGCCAGCCATACGCATTCTGAGGAGCCATATGCAACTAATCCCAGACAAGCACCTCCACGGGAGAAGGTTCAAGCCTGCCATGTTCATCATGCCTGACATTACTAGCAGGGTGACAGAAAATTCTCATGCCAATGCTGTCCTCAGGGCTCTCTGGGGAACAAGACCTGATGCACATATGGTGGATGGTTTGTAGATCCTGGGAGATTCTCTGAGCTCTGGGCAACAGCTCTCTTTCCTTTCAGAAGCACTGAGGTGTGCCCTTTTCCAGACAGCTACCTTGGGCTGCCCAGCTTCCACAGCATCTGGGACTTCATGGCTGTGCTGTGACAACAGAAGGGCTGGGCATAACGGGCAATGGAGACCGAAAGGTGCTTTCTTCATTTCCTTCTTGTGTTTTCTCTCTTCCTTCCACGGTGCAGGGAACACACGTATTGCTGCAACTCACCTGGCACCTGACAGGGTGCAATTCAGCAGCCTGGTGGAACAAAGCTATGCTTCACTGTGTCTCTGTCCTGTCCTGGAGCCCAGCAGCCCTGAAGCCAAAAAGGGACAAGCATTCACTTGCAAGCTGTTCAGCTGCATGGGGTTGAATTTGAGGCCACACTGGAAGGGTTTCAAAGGTGCAGCATTGCATTGTATCAGTACATTTGGATGCCCTTGACCTTGTGGTGGCCCTTCTCTCTGCCCACCCTTCCGCAGGCAAAGAATTGGCCCAGGTTATGCTGGGACTACAGGGCCTCCCTCCCACTGCCATGTCCACAACCTTGTCTCAGCCGGCTCCCCCTCTGCGCTGGGGCTGATGAGCACACCCGTGCTACCAGTGCCTGAATGGTTTTTTCCAGTGCTGTTTTACAGCAAGTTTACACTAATGCTGGGAGGGAGGTATCTCAGCAAACCAGGTGGGGCCAGAAGGAAAGGGAAGAACAGGTGAACCAGCACAGACTGGTATAAACTGGTGCGTGGCAGGGAAGGAGGAAGCAAAAGGCAAGGCAAGGCAAGGCAGAAATAATTTAAAAGAGATGGGATCCCTGCCAAGACATAGGGTGCAAATGTGATGGACACAAGGCGTAGGGACATAGATGTGAGGGGACAGACAGAACTGCTTGATGCAGAGGTGGTAGCCACATTTGGGTGCGGGAGGTGGACAGTGACACCACAAATATCTGCCTTTTAAATAGACCCAAACAGAAAGACATCCTTGTATTTTAATGCTAAATTTAGGGGCATTAATAGAAGCAGTGCGAATCTGGGCACCAACCCACCCCTCACGTACACCCTCTGTGATGATGTGATGTTGAAACCAATTTCAACAGGTTTGTGTTAAAACTTCAGAACCAAATGCCAATGTCCAAAGTGGCTCTGAGTTCCCTCCTTGCTCTGAAAAGGGGTTTCCTTTTCTACCACTGTTGCAATCAGCTTAATGTTGTCACACTAACAAAAGTAAAACAGGTCAGGCTGGTTTTCAGCAAGGAAACCCAAGAAAAAAAAAAAATCAAGTGTTTTCCTCACATTGCAATTAAAAAGCTTCAACCCAAGTCCACAGTCACAGCTTAAAAATGCTCCCTAGATCTGAAACAACAGATGCCTCCAAGTCAACTTTTATTTCCCTTCTGTTCTCCAGTTCTCATTATTGCCCAGGAACTCCAGACTCAAAATGGAAGTATTTTTTGCTTCACAAGATGGAAGGGATAACTTGGTACCACTGTTTATTAGGCATCTCAAACAGGTGAAAACACCCCTTCTTGGACCTAAAGCCCATTTAAATTAACTCATTGTCATGGTTCAACTCCAGACAGCAACCAAGCACCACCCAGCCTCTTGCTTGCTCCCTGCCCCGCAGTGGGATGGAGGAGAGAAGCAAAGGGTAAAAGTGAAAAAACTTGTGAATTGAGATAAAGATGGTTTAATAGGTAAAACAAAAGCTGCACACACAAGCAAAGCAAAATAAGGAATTCATTCACCACTTCCCCTTCCCCTCGGCAGGCAGGTGTTCAGCCATCTCTAGGAAAGCAGGGCTCCATCACACATAATGGTTACTTGGGAAAACAATGCTTCTGAACATACCCCTTCCTCCTTCTTCCTCCAGCTTTTATTTTTGACCTTGATTTCACATGGTATGGAATAACCCTTCGGTCAGCTGTCCCAGCTGCATTCCCCTCCCAACTTCTTGTATACCCGTCCTACACACTGGTGGGGTGGGGTGAGAAGCAGAAAAGGCCTTGACTCTGTGCAAGCGGTGCTCAGCAGTAACGAAAACACCCCTGAATTATCAACACTGTTTTCAGCACAAATCAGAAACATAGCCCTATACTAGCTACTATGAAGAAAACTCTATCCCAGCCAAAACCAGCACGTTTGCTCAAGTTGACACTCTGAAGTAATAAGCATTCAGATGACCATCATCACTGAGATTAATCTGAGTTGGTTTAGGCCCTGGATACAGGGCCCCACAGGCTTCCCTCGCCAGCAAAGCCATCTCCTTCATGGCCACATCTGTGCCTCCTCCTCAGGCACAGCCCTGTTACAGTGGTGGTACCTGAGGTGGTACAGGGCTGCATATCTGTGTGCAGCAGAGGGAAAAGGGCAGAAATTACTTGTCTTACTTTCAAAATCACAGCAAGCCCATCCTTATTAGCAGCATAGTGTTGGTGTGTGTGAGAGAAGCCATGCAACAAAGACAAGAACTGATTGCCTCTGCTTATTTAAGATGTGATTCTAATCATCCAGCCAATTCTCCTACAGTTTGTATTTTGGAGAGATATTAAAGACAGCGATGATTCCTGGAATTATGGTTGTGCTTCATAATTCAGCAACACCCTTTAGGGGTTGCAATAACTCATATTGCTCCTGAGGCATGTTAAATATTGGCCCTGTTTCTCATCACAAGTCAGAGATGGCATTTCCAGAAACTGCATGAGAATGTTCTTTTGGCACAGCAGGTTTAGGGAGGGGAACAGGCTTACATGGATGGGCAGCAATTACAATGACCTGGTTTCATACTCACGCTCCTTAGTTGCTGGTTGTTCAGGCTTCCTCCAATAGCAACAACAACCCTGGAGGCATAAAGGTGTGGTTCAAAAAGACTTTAGCACTTCAACTCTGTTAATCTATTTAAAGATGGATGTTTTTCTATTTGGGCCCAGATTACCAGCATCAAACAGTACCAAACCCAGAGGAGACTGAAGGGAAACAGATTGTGGCAGATATAGCTTTCTCTGGCAGAGTCTTTGTCTTCATTGTCGTGGCCCACATAAAAAGCTGCTTTTTTATAGTATATACATTAAAAAAAAACAAAAACAAAGCAACGACAAAAACCCAAACCCAGCCTGGAAATTGCAGTTGTTGAACAACTTTTCATGTTCGTGGGATGACCACAAGATACACTTCTGAGGGGAAGCTCTTAGGATGATTTCCATCGCAGAAGCGAACACACCTTATGGATCACATACATCAGGGTAGCTAAGAATGCAAATACCTACAATGGAAAAACACATCAGCCAGTTAACTTTTTATTGTATGGTACAAGTTCCTGTACTGAGCAAACAGCTCGTGATGCATTATATGTCTATTGACTCTTGCATGTTTGGAGATATTCATGCATAGTAGTACTGTGACTAGTTTCTCTCCCCCTCCCTGAATGATTGGTGCAAGTAAAGATTTGCCCTTGAGGCCACTCCACAGCCACATCCTCACCGTCCTTCCCCTGTTTGCCAGGCACTCACCACAGCAGCAATGTTCTCCTGGTAGATGTGCATTATCAGAGGGCTTGTAGACCACCAGCTGACAGCATAAGTGAAGTAGGCTTCCAACACAGCAGCACTGAGGTAGAACAGAGCTGCTGTCTCCTGGCAGATGACATCCTAAGAAACAAGGATCACACAGTCATTTCCAAGGAGGGAGGACACCATGAAGGTTTAAAAAAAAAAAAAAAAAAAAATTAGCTACCAGTGATACCAGGAAGGGGACAGTCCCTGAGCTTTGTCACATCCACTTACCAAGGTGACCCAGGAGCTGCTGCCCCCATGCACCCCACCAACATAGAGGCACAGGAGGGTGGTGGACATGATGAAACAGAACACAGAGACAAACATCACCCATCCCTGCAGGATGGGCGATTGGACCTTCGAGGATGCCACCAGGATCCAGACAAGGCCCCCAAAGACCTGCAAGTGAAAATAGGAGAGAGGGAGAGCATGGGATAAATTGGCTTATTCAGAGCAGAGCCAGAAGCCATGCATGTCTCTGGCACTAGCACCACGCATGGCAACAGCCCAGGGATGCCTTTGAGTTCTTACCAGTCTCCACTGAAACTGCGTATTTAGCTGGGAGCATCCCCCTCTGAGTACGACCAAGAAAAAAAGCCTCACTGTAGCCCTGCCTCCTGGAATCACTGCCATTCACACCCTCCCCACATCAATGTGCTCAGGAGGCTGGTTCAGACATTTTTGAAGGCTGGTTTTGATGAACGGGAAGGCTTATTTCAGAAGGGTATGTCTGCTTCACACCCAGTGTGGCAGATCCCTGAAAGAAGTGGTGTCAAACCCAGCTCACCTACAGAAACAGCACAGACATATGGCCTCTTGAAGGCCACAGACATGGCCTTAATGCAGGCCATGTGCAAATGTCACCTTGAAAGGACAGAGGACAGGTTAAAGAGAAGTAATACAGCAGGGGTCCTCAAACTTTTTAAACAGAGGGCCAGTTCACTGTTCCTCAGACACGTCGGGGGCCACTGCACTGTCCCTCAGACCCTGTCGCGGGCCGGACTATAGTTTGGAAAAAAACGACGGGGGAGCCGCGCACCTCGCTGATGCCACCGCCCCCCTCCTGAGCCCGTCCGCGCAGTCCGGAAAGGGAGGCCAGAAGGGACTGAAGGAACTTTACCGCACCCGGGCTCTGGCAATTCGCCCGAGCTGGCTGCCGACTGAGCTTACCCAGCAGAGGAGATTCCGGCGCCTCTCGCCTGCCACGCGGCGGACGCCGTCCACGCCAGGACAGGGCGCTGGGCAGCGAGAGGGGCCTCCTGCAGCCCCCGGTGCCGGCGGGGCAGGCAGG